>CM077918.1:356711109-356856109 GCA_039797435.1 Crotalus adamanteus | reverse complement strand
ATTTGTAAGCCGCCCAGAGTCCCTTACTCCCATACAGCTAGTCCTCGACTTACAACCGTTCAAAATTACGACGGCACCGAAAAAAAGTGACCGGTGACCGCTTTCGGCCACTGCAGCATCCCCAAAATTCAGACGCTTAGCGACGGGCTCATCTTTATGACGGTCGCAGCCTTCCTGCGGTCACGCGATACCCTTCTCACAAGCAAAGTCAGTGGGGATTCACTTAACGACCGTGTTGCTAACTGCAGCAATTCGCTTAACAATCCCATGTGCCTCACAACTGCAGCGACGGACTTTAACAATTGTGGCAAGGAGGGTGGTAAAAAGGGGCGAAAAACGACTCAACATCCCCTCTTGCTCAGCCAATTGTGGTCGTTAAGGTGAGGACTACGTCACCCGCTGTGTACTTAAGAGCTCAAAACATTGTTACAGACACCACACAGACCCACCCACTTCATGGTCTGTTCCTGTTCTCCCCTCTGGGAGGAGGTTTTCAAGTATTTATAGCAGGACCACCCATTCTGTAATAGCTTTGTTCCCTATGCGGTCCGTCTGGTAAACCGCCCCAGATTCGTTTTTCTCGCCATGCACCTGTATACATAGCCCAAACTAGACTGTGTGGTTTCTCTGTGTCATATAATATATGTGGGTATAGGCATAATCTGTATTTATTTATGTCATAGTTATGTAGCGTATATCGGAGGTGGCGACCCTTTGAGAGCTGAAGGCAATGAAATTTCGTTTTAATGTATGCCGATTAGTGTACATTCAGAGTGACAATAAAGCTATTATTCTATTCTATTCTATTCCATTCCATTCTATTTCCTATTCTATTCCATTTCCTATTCTATTCCAACTCTGTTATTTTATTTCTATTCTATTCTGCTCTGTTCCATTCCCTTCCATTTCCTATTCTATTCTATTCTATTCCTTCCATTTTCTATTCTATTCTATTCTATTCTATTCTATCCTATTCTGTGTATTCTATTATTCTCTTCTTTCCATATTCTATTCTATGTATTCTATTATTCTATTCTATTCTATTCTATTCTATTCTATTCTATTCTATTCTATTCTATTCTATGTATTCTATTCTCTTCTTTCCATATTCTATTCTATTCTATTCTATCCATATTCTTTCCATATTCTTTCCATATTCTATTCTATTCTATTCTATTCTATTCTATTCTATTCTATTCTATTCTATTCTATTCTATTCTATGTATTCTATTCTTTCCATATTCTTTCCATATTCTTTCCATATTCTATTCTATTCTATTCTATTCTATTCTATGTATTCTATTCTTTCCATATTCTTTCCATATTCTTTCCATATTCTATTCTATTCTATTCTATTCTATTCTATTCTATTCTATTCTATTCTATTCTATTCTATTCTATGTATTCTATTATTCTATTCTTTCCATTATTCTATTCTATTCTACTCTATTCTATTCTATATTCTATATTTTATTCCATATTCTATTCCATTCCATTCTATAATCTATTCTATAATCTATCATATCCTATCGTAAATCTAATGAATAAGCCAATGAACATAAAACGGGTCATTCCTCTGTGTGTCTCCAGCCAGGCCACCCAGAGCTGTGTGGGTTCAAGGTCACAGGCTGGAAATTGAGGAAGCAGCTGGACAGCATCTCTAGAATAACCGAGGGATCAGCTTGGTGGCCTCCCGCCCCCCCCTGCACCGATAAGGGCATCGGCACGCTTTGTAGCTCCATCCTCTCTCTGGCACCCCCCTACCTTTCTTGGGGAGGTGACCCTTCCAGGCTTCCTTATATGGCACCGAGAACTGGCCCCTGCATTCCAGGCAGCCTGCGGGCTTTATCGCCGGCTATAAAAATAGCCAAGCCTCATCGGAGGGGGATGAAGTCCCGGAGGACTCCAAAGGCAGACAGCCGGTGCCATCAATGGCCCGAGCCCAGGAAGAGCCAGGCAACCTCAGCCAAAGGGAGGGGTGGGGGTGGATGCTTTGGGCTGGGGGCTTTCCTTCGGCTCTGCTTTACAAGTCAACTTGCAACTAGAGATGGGAAGGCCTGGGGGGAAAAAAAATGGGAAAAATGGGGGGGGGGGAGAAACAGTGTTTTTTTCCCATTTCCCCCATCCCCAAACGGCTTTAGAACAAAAGGAAAAAGAGA
The DNA here is from genome assembly GCA_039797435.1 of Crotalus adamanteus. Classification (NCBI taxonomy): domain Eukaryota; kingdom Metazoa; phylum Chordata; class Lepidosauria; order Squamata; family Viperidae; genus Crotalus; species Crotalus adamanteus. The sequence continues at coordinate 356,853,950 of CM077918.1, read as the reverse complement.
AAACCTGTTGTTTTTTTCCTCGATTTTTCCAGGATTTTTTCCCCCCCAGGCTTTCCCATCTCTACTGGCAAGCGTTCGTTTAGGGCAGTGGTTCTCAACCTTTTTAATGCTGCGACCCCCCAACCCGTCGTAAGTCGAGGACTACTCAACCGGTCGTAAGTCGAGGACTACTCAACTGGTGCAGCACCGTTGGCAGACTGGGACTTTTGGCGGGCTCAGCAGGGCAAAGACAGCCTGGACAATTCCCATTGGCTTTGGAAAGCCAATAGAATTAGACTCTATTCAAGAGAGCCTATTCGATTAGCTTTCAAAAGCCAATAGAATAAAAGGGAGTAGCACAGCTAAGGAAAAGGGGGAAAAAATGGCGGACTGCGTTGTTTGGCGACCCCCGTGAAATGGTCGTTCGACCCCAAATGGGGTCCCGACCCACAGGTTGAGAACCACTGGTTTAGGGACTCTTCAAAGTTCCTCCAGGGGCTCTGGCAAAAGTTGATTTGTGGCCCCTTTTTCAAACTGACAACGGTTGCAGCCTCCCCCCCACTCCATGGGTCACCTGATCAAAATTCAGACGCTTGGCCACTGACTCATACTTACGATGGTCGCAGCGTCCTGGGGTCACGTGATTCCCCCTTTTGCGACCTTCAGGCGAGCAAAGCCAATTGGGGAAGCCAGATTCACTCGATGGCCATGTGGCTCACTTAATGGCTGCAGTGATTCACTTAACGACTGTGGCGGGAAAGGTTGTAAAATGGGGCGAAACTCACTAAAGACAAATTCCTTGTTTGTCCAATCACACTTGGCCAATAAAGAATTCTATTCTATTCTATTCTATTCTATTCTATTCTATTCTAGTCTAGTCTAGTCTAGTCTAGTATATTCTTTTCATTCTTCTATTCTTTTCATCCTTCTAATCTTTTCATTCTTCTATTCTACTCTATTCTATTCTTTTCATTCTTCTATTCTACTCTATTCTATTTTTTTCATTCTTCTATTCTACTCTACTCTACTCTATTCTTTTCATTCTTCTATTCTACTTATTCTGTTCTGTTCTGTTCCCATAATTCTATTCTATTCTATTCCAAATTCTATTCTATTCTATTCTATTCTATTCTATTCTATTCTATTCTATTCTATTCTATTCTATTCTGTTGTTCTGTTCTGTTCCCATAATTCTATTCTATTCCAAATTCTATTCTATTCTACTCTACTCTACTCTATTCTGTTGTTCTGTCTGTTCCCATAATTCTATTCTATTCCAAATTCTATTCCAAATTCTATTCTATTCCAAATTCTATTCTATTCTATACCAAATTCTATTCCAAATTCTATTCTATTCCAAATTCTATTCTATTCTACTCTATTCTATTCCAAATTCTATTCCAATTTCTATTCTATTCCAAATTCTATTCTATTCTATTCCAAATTCTATTCTATTCTATTCCAAATTCTATTCTATTCCAAATTCTATGCTATTCCAAATTCTATTCTATTCTATTCCAAATTCTATTCTACTCTATTCTATTCTGTTCTATTCTGTTGTTGTGTTCTGTTCCCCTAATTCTATTCTATTCTATTCCCAATTCTATTCCCAATTCTATTCTATTCCAAATTCTATTCTACTCTACTCTACTCTACTCTATACTCACAATGGCCTCGCTTAGAGTTGGGAATTTTGGCCTCCACTGTGCTTGTACTTCTTCCTTTGCTTGATCCTTGCGTCCTTGTGGGAGTTTGGTACGGTGCCCCGATCCACTTACACGTCCGTAAAGAGGGCTGGGGAATCCGGGCGGTGGGACTGGACATCCTGCATGGCATTCCATTCGTTGACCGAGGACTGGTCGGAATTGATGTGGCTCTCATAGTAACTGACCCAGGTGAGGAAAAGGCTGCCAGGGTAATAGTTGTGGATCCGGGCCACTTCGCAGGCTTTGTGAAGGCTCTGCAGGGCAGACCTGGGGAGGGGGCAGACGAGGGGTGGGGAGGAAAGAGAGACAAGATGACTCTGGTTTAATAAAGGAGAATATTTGTAGCTTGAAATGAGGGGTCCTTGATGCTTATCTGAGCTGGGTGGTTTTCTTGTAGACGTTTCATGACCCAACTAGGTAACCTCATCAGTGCTAGAAGGGAGGAGGGTGTGTGGAGGAGGAGGAGGGTGTGTGGAGGAGGAGGAGGAGGAGGAAGAAGAGGACTATGGGGTCCTTGGTGCTCTCTGAACTTGGTAGTTTTCTTGCAGATGTTTCATTACCCATCTAGGTAACATCATCAGTGCTAGAGGGAGTGGGGTGTGTGGAGTGGAGGAGAAGAAGAAGAAGAAGAGGAGGAGGAGGAAGAAGATGAAGAAGAAGAAGGAGGAGGAGGAGAAGGAGAAGAAGAGGAGGAAGAGGAGGAGGATTATGGGGTCCCTGGTGCTCCCTGAGTTGGGATGTTTTCTTGCAGATGTTTCATTACCCATCTAGGTAACATCATCAGTACTAGAAGGAGTGGGGTGTGTGGAGTGCAGGAGAAGAAGAGTGGAAGGAGGAGGAGGAGGAGGAGGATAGGGCCCTTGGTGCTCTCTGGGCTTGGCTGCTTTCCTGCAGATGTCTCATCACCCAACTAGGGAACATCATCAGCATCAGTCACCCTGGTTTCCCCTCGCCACACTCAATTTTGCTGCAAAGGCAGAGGGCGATTTGAGTAAAAAAAGCAATGAAAGGCATCACATAAACACAACGCCGTGCTAAGCCCTTGGCTCGTGCCCGGATGCCAACATCCAAAATAAATCCGTACTGAGGAATGGAAACCTGGTCCCCCCCCCCCGTTCCCTGTCCTTTTTTATTTCCACGAAGGTCACCATTGGCTCAACCATCCGCTTTCTTGGAATACAAAAATAGCAGGGCGACCTCAAACCCAGATTCTCTCTCTCTGTGTGTGTGTGTGTGTGTGTGTGTGTGTGTGTGGAGTGGGGGGGGGAACTGCCCGGGGAGAAGACAGGCTTTTCTTAAACCAGGATGTGCAACTAGCATGGTGCCCAGTAGTGCCGGAGAAGGCTCCCACACGTCCCTTGAACACCAAAGGCGACTAACAAGCAAAGAACTGGAGGGCATGGCTGCAAATGGAGCAACTCCCTGTAGTCAACTTATTCCACAATTGAGAATTATTAGAAAATAAGAATACTATTATTGCATTATTAACTTGTTGATGTAGATGGTGAGAACTTATATAGATGTGTATCCTGAGTATTAGACTTTGGGAGGAATGGTGATAAAGGAATTGGGGTCATCTAACGTGTGGAAATGGTAATTATGAAATGTTAAATTTAAATATTAATGAAAAAGTTAAAATGGAGAAAAATGGAGTAGGTCATTGATTGTCTAAAGCAGGGTAGGCAACCTTGGGTCTTTGATGACTCGTGGACTTCCAACTCCCAGAATCCCTGAGCCAGCATGGGGGAACTATGGCCCCCTTATTGACTTTTGGACTTCGACTCCCAGAATTCATGAGCCAGCAATGGGGGAACTATGGCCTCTTTATGACTCGTGGACTTCAACTCCCAGAATTCCTGAGCTAGCCGTACTGAGGGGAAAGGGAGAGGTTTCCAAGCTGAGCCATGCTGGCTCAGGAATTCTGGGAGTTGAAGTCCACAAGTCATGAAGGGGCCATAGTTCCCCCATGCTGGCTCAGGAATTCTGGGAGTTGAAGTCCACAAGTCATGAAGGGGGCCATATTTCCTCCATGCTGGCTGAGGAATTCTGGGAGTTGAAGTCCACCAGTCATGAAGGGGGCCATAGTTCCTCCATGCTGGCTGAGGAATTCTGGGAGTTGAAGTCCACGAGTCATGAAAGGGCCACAGTTCCCCCATGCTGGCTCAGGAATTCTGGGAGTTGGTCCACAAGTGATAAAGGGGCCACAGTTCCCCCATGCTGGCTCAGGAATTCTGGGAGTTGAAGTCCACCAGCCACGAAGTGGTCATAGTTCCCCCATGCTGGCTCAGGAATTCTGGGAGTTGAAGTCCCCAAGTCATAAAACAGCCAAGGTTGCCTATCGCTGGTCTAAAGACTGAAAGTTAAAACAACTAAGATATATATTAACTAAAAATAATTGATAAATGTTAGAAAGTTACTTTCTATTTGATTGACAGAACAAGAATTGTATTAGTTAAAATATGAGAGAGAAAGAGAGGGAATGGGGATTGTAACAATTTGAGATCTGTACTAATGATATCTATGTGTAACAGAATTATTGTACCCAGCCGCCACCTTTGCTTTCAAATATTTAAATGTAATATTAGAAAATCAATAAAAATTTACAAAAAAACCCCCTTATTCAGTTAGAACAGTTAACCAGTGGAACAACCTGCCTCCAGAAACGGTGAATGCTCCAACAGTGGAAGTTTTTAAGAAGAGACTGGACAGCCATTTGTCTGAAATGGTATAGGGTCTCCTGCCTGAGCAGGGGGCTGGACTAGATGACCTCCAAGGTCCCTTCCAACATTATTATTATTATCGATCATCGCACAGTCAGCCAGATGTTCAGAGTGGATTTGGCATTTTGTCTACCTATCGAGTCCTTACCCAGGACCTGGGATAGGCAGATGTGGATGTTTGATGGTATTACAGATATCGTCGCAGGATGGAAGCAGTTCCTAATAAGGCCGCCTTTTGCAATTGACTAATAGCGAATTTGTCAATGCCGATGATGGTGTTCAAGTGGTGCTCCAGTTGTTTTGGGATTGCACCTAAGGAGCCTATGACTATTGGTACTACCCTTGCTTGCTTTTGCCACAGTCTTTCTATTTCTATTTGTAGGTCTTTGTATTTTGTTATCTTCTCCAGTTCTTTCTCTTCTATTCTGCTATCTCCAGGCACTGCCACATCCACTATCCAGACTTTTTTGTCTTTCTTATCGACAATTGTTAAGTCTGGGGTGTTATGTTGCAGGTGCTTGTCTGTTTGAATTCTGAAGTCCCAGAGCAGTTTAATTTTATCATTTTCTATGACTTTCTCTATTTTATGATCCCACCAGTTTTTGCTTACAGGCAAATGATATTTTTTGCAGATCTTCCAATGCACCATTGTTGCTACTTTGTCATGCCGCTGCTTGTAATCAGTTTGTGCAATCTTCTTGCAACAGCTTACCAAGTGGTCCACTGTTTCTTCAGCTTCTTTGCATAGGCAGCACTTACGGTCTGTTGCTGTCTTCTCAATTTTGACTTTGTATGCATTTGTCCTTAAGGCTTGTGCAGCCAGAATTAGTCCCTCGGTCTCTTTCTTCAATTTTCCTGCTCTTAGCCATTGCCAGGTTTTATTATTATCTGCTTTCCCAGCTATTTTTTTCATGTATTGGCCATGTAGTGCTTTGTCTTCCCATGTCTCTATTCTGTTCTTCATTTGGTCTTTCTTGTAGGCCAGTTTGGTCTCTCCAGTAGTTAGTAAGCCTTCCTGATATACTAATTTCAGTGCATCTTCATCGTTGTTCTTCAGATATTCTTCCAAAGCCATTTTTTCTTCTTCAACCATCTGATGTACTTGTAGCATTCCATGCCCACCTATTTGCCTTGGTAGATAAAGTCTATCAATGTCACTGCGTGGATGAAGGGCATGATTCATTGTCATTATTTTTCTGGTCTGCCTATCCATTGCTTTTAGTTCTGCTTGAGTCCAGTCCACTATTCCAGCTGTGTACCTAATGACTGGGATTGCCCAGGTGTTGATTGCCTTTATGGTATTTCCTCCATTGAGTTTGGACTTTAAGATCTTCTTCACTCTCTTGATGTATTCACCTCTAATCTTTTTCTTGACTTCAGTGTGCTTGATGTTGTCAGCTTGAAGGATACCCAAGTATTTGTAGTACTCTTCCTCATCCAGACTCTTAATGTTATTTTCGTGGGGCATCTTTATTCCTTCAGTTTTCACTATTTTTCCTTGTTTGATAGTATCATTATTATTATCATTATTATTATTATTATTATTATTATTATTATTATTATTATTATTATTATTATTATTATTATTATTATTATTTTGGAAGGGACCTTGGAGGTCATCTAGTCCAACCCTGTTATTATTATTGTTATTGTCATTAACAATTCATTGTAATTATTTTAATAATTTTAAAAAAAAATATTTTAATTTTTGTTGTTCCTGTTTCCTTTCCCCCTTCCTTTTGCATTCTGCTTTGAACGATTCTACTCCACCATTTCTTTGATATTAAGTTGGCCATTAAAAATGTGCATCGCTCAACAGATCCAGATAACCCTCTACCCAAAAAAATGCTGAGCAGGCAATAAACCTGGTTAGTCCAGGGATAGGGGCGCCTGCAAGACTGAAGACTGAAATGGAGCCTCCACGTTTAAGAGCAGTATAGCTGTGGAGATCAGCTCCGCCAAGAAAAGGGCCACTGCCACTTTGAAAACGCTACAGGGTGACCTGGCTGCGGGTCCTTATGGACCGAGGGATTTAGCCACACGGAGGAAGTAGAAACGGACTCACCACATAGCCTGCACGGACACCGGCTTGAAGATGTGGATGCGATTGTCGGTGGAAACGCTGAAGCCCCTGCAGGAAGAAAAGAAGGGTTGGAACATCTGAACTCTTAACTTTTCCAAAGAGAATAATATCCCCAGGGGCAGTTCAAACAATTAAGTTTAAAGTGAAGAAAAAAATCTTTATCCTTTTTTTCCCTCCACTGTGGTGGACTGTAGTCTGGATTCCCAGGAGGGAGGGGCTGCTTTCCACTGGAGCAATTTGTGTATGAGAAAGAGGGTGAAGACAGCGTCTCCTTAACAGTTTTCACGATCTACGTTTTGTGGTGCAAATAATCCGCTTTAGTTGGGCAAAGATTTCGGTCTACAGGTGGGGGGACGAAAAAGGAGAAAGTTGAGAAGAATCTCAACACCTCTTTCTCGGTTTTGGGGGGCCCGGCTCGGCCTGGAGAACCGATGCACGAGGGCATCCGTCCCCCACAATTTGGCAATAAGGAGGAAACCAGGACACCATCATCATCATCATTATTTTTTTAAAAAAAGAAAGGAACTCATTCCGTTCCTTGGGCTAGAGCAGTGGTTCTCAACCTGTGGGTTAGGACCCCACTTGGGGTCGAACGACCATTTCACGGGGGTCACCAAACAACGCAGTCCGCCATTTTTTCCCCTTTTCCTTAGTTGTGCTACTCCCTTTTATTCTACTGGCTTTTGAAAGCCAATAGAAGAGACTCTCTTGAATAGAATCTAATTCTATTGGCTTTCCAAAGCCAATAGGAATTGTCCAGGCTGTCTCTGCCCTTCTGAGCCCGCCAAAAGCCCCATTCTGCAAACAGTGTTGCACCAGTTGAGTAGTCCTTGACTTACGACCGGTTGAGTAGTCCTCGACTTACGACCGGTTGGGGGTTGCGGCATTAAAAAGGTTGAGATCTACTGGGCTAGAGGACCCGAACCGCCCGTTCCCTTCCTGAAAATGGACTAATAAATTGGAGATGTGGGATTTACGGATGGACAAACGGAAGCTTCCTCCTCACGGTTCAGCATCTCTTTGGACACAAGAGGAGCAAGTGGGGAATGTCGGCACACACTTGTGTGTCCCTCGACACTGAAATATAAGATTTGCACCAACAAGGGAACATCTAGAGCTGTTTCTCAAACCTAGCAACTCTAAGACGGGTGGACTTCAACTCCCAGAATTCTCCAGCCAGCCAGTCAGCCAAATACTGGGAATTGAAGTCCACCCCTCTTAAAGCAGGCTGGCTGGGGAATTCCGGGAGTGGAAGTCTACCCATCTTAAAGCATGGCTGGCTGCGGGATTCTGGGAGTGGAAGTCCTCCCCTCTTAAAGCATGGCTGGCTGGGGGATTCTGGGAGTGGAAGTCCACCCCTCTTAAAGCATGGCTGGCTGGGGGATTCTGGGAGTGGAAATCCTCTTAAAGCAGGCTGGCTGTGGGATTCTGGGAGTGGAAGCCCACTCCTCTTAAAGCAGGCTGGCTGGGGGATTCTGGGAGTGGAAGTCCACCCCTCTTAAAGCAGGCTGGCTGGGGGATTCTGGGAGTGGAAATCCTCTTAAAGCAGGCTGGCTGGGGGATTCTGGGAGTGGAAGTCCACCCCTCTTAAAGCAGGCTGGCTGGGGGATTCTGGGAGTGAAAGCCCCCCCCTCTTAAAGCAGGCTGGCTGGGGGATTCTGGGAGTGGAAGTCCACCCCTCTTAAAGCAGGCTGGCTGGGGGATTCTGGGAGTGGAAATCCTCTTAAAGCAGGCTGGCTGGGGGATTCTGGGAGTGGAAGTCCACCCCTCTTAAAGCAGGCTGGCTGGGGGATTCTGGGAGTGGAAGTCCACCGACCTTAAAGCAGACTGGCTGGGGGATTCTGGGAGTGGAAGCCCACCCCTCTTAAAGCAGGCTGGCTGGGGAATTCTGGGAGTGAAAGCCCCCCCCTCTTAAAGCAGGCTGGCTGGGGAATTCTGGGAGTGAAAGCCCCCCCCCCTCTTAAAGCAGGCCGGCTAGGGAATTCTGGGAGTGAAAGCCCACCCCTCTTAAAGCAGGCTGGCTGGGGAATTCTGGGAGTGAAAGCCCCCCCCTCTTAAAGAAGGCCGGCTGGGGAATTCTGGGAGTGGAAGTCCACCCCTCTTAAAGCCCACCCCTCTACAGTTGAGAAACGCTGTTCTAGACTAACCCAATGCTGTCGGGGAAGAAAATCTGGGGCATCAGGTGGAAGGGAAGATGGATTCCCAACCTCAGGTGGGACCCAGTGCTTACCCATCGCCGTCCAAATGGATGAGGGCATCGCTCCAGAGCGGCAGGACCAGCCCCATTGTGCAAACGGTGCTGTAGGACCAATAAAAAAAAAACACCTGTTGAAGCTCGTAGCAATCTCGTAGCCTTGAACCCAGGACCAACTCACTCCCCCACCCACCATCCTACTTTGTTTCCAATGATGTGAGACACAATTGTGTTGAACGCACTTAAGCCCCAGGTCAATGCATAGTACCTATGGGCAGCATAGGTAGTTCAGTCCAGAGGTGGGAAACCTTGGCTCTTTTATGACTTGTAGCCACAGAAAGTTTGAGCTAAATTGTGGTTGTTGAGGACTAGCTATATTTTTTTAACTTCCTTAAAAAAAATATGAATTTGATGGGCTCTGAATTTATTTATTTTTTTTATTGTGAATTGCTCCAAAATCGGAGGTTCATCATTAAAAAAAAAATCAGCTTAATGTAAATAAGTGAATAAACTGCCTTTATTCATTTACGCCATTGCTGATTTTTTTTACCTTATTTTTTTATTTACTTATGTTCCCGTTGATTTTTTTCAGCTTTTTTTTAAATTACTTAATGTTCCCGCTGATTTTTTTAGCTTTTATTGCTTATTCGATTATTTGTTACCACTTATTTTTTTCAGCTTTTAGTTTTTATTCACTTAATGTTCCCGCTAATTTTTTTCAGCTTTTATTTTTTTATTCACATATTTCTTGCCACTGATTTTTTTACAGCGTTTATTTATTTATTCACTTATGTTCCTGCTGATTTTTAGTATTTGTTTTTTTACTCACTTATGTTCCAACTGATTTTTTTAGCTTTTATTTTTTATTCAATTATTTATTTTACCGCTTATTTTTTCAGCTTTTACTTATTCACTTAATGTTCCCACTAATTTTTTTCAGCTTTTATTTTTTTATTTACTTATTTGTTCCCGCTGATTTACAGCTTTTATTTTTTTATTCACTTATTTATGCTCCTGCTGATTATTTACAGCTTTTATTTATTTATTTATTTATGCTCCCGTTGATCGTTTAAAGCTTTTATTTATTTTTTTATTCACTTATTTATGCTCCCGCTGATTTTTTACAGCTTTTATTTTTTTTATTCACTTATTTACGTTCCCGCTGATTTTTTACAGCTTTTATTTATTTATTTATTCTTATTTATGTTCCCACTGATTTTTTTTACAGCTTTGATTTAATAATAATAATAATAAAAATAAAAAAATTGGAAGGGATCTTGGAAGTCATCTAGTCCAACTCATTTATGTTACTGCTGATTATTTTCAGCTTTCATTTGTTTGTTTTTATTGACTTTATTCATATTACCATTGGGGTTTTTTTCCCCAGCTTATTTATTTCTTTATTCAATCCTGATTTTTTTCAGCTTAAAGAGAGGAAGACCTTTTATTTATTTATTTATTTATTCATTTATTTATGCTCCCACTGATTTTTTTACAGCTTTTATTTATTCACTTACTTACGTTCCCGCTGATTTTTTTTTACAGCTTTTATTTATTTATTTATTTATTCACTTATGTTATGTTCCGCTGATTTTTTTTACAGCTTTTATTTTTTTCATTCGCTTATTTATGTTACTGTTGATTATTTTCGGCTTTCATTTATTTTATTTTTATTGACCTTATTCGTATTTACCGTTGGGTTTTTTTTTTTTCCAGCTTGTTTATTTCTTTATTCAATGTTGATTTTTTTTCCCCCCAGCTCGATCTTAAAGGGAGGAAGAGCCGAAATTTCTGAGCTCTGATTCCTTGACCTTGATTTTGGTCCAGCTTGGGCAGGGGGGCAGTTTGCCCACCCCACCCCCGCTGTGTCTAGCCGTCTGCTGCTTTCCTGGCTGTTGGAAATATGTCCCTCTTGACCTGCTTCAAATTTCCAACCTCAATTTAGCCTTGTTGCTGGGGTCTTTGGAAGGAGTGGGGGGGGAGTGGAGAATGTCCCTAAATATATCCCCATCCCGGAAAGGCCCTTAAGAGCGGCTGTCCACCCCCCCCCCAGCCACATTTAAAGAAAACTTATACAAAATGTTGTATAGATGGGATTTAACACCGGTAAGATTAGCAAAAATGTTTAAAAACATGTGGAACAAGCTGCCTCCAGAAGCGGTGAATGCTCCAACATTGGAAGTTTTTAAGAAGAGACTGGACAGCCCTTTGTCTGAAATGGTACAGGGTTCCCTGCCTGGGCAGGGGGTTGGACTAGATGACCTCCAAGGTCCCTTCCGACTTTATTATTATTATTAACCATCTGCCTCCAGAAGCTGTGAATGCTCCAACACTGGAAGTTTTTAAGAAGAGACTGGACAGCCATTTGTCTGAAATGGTATAGGGTTTCCTGCCTGGGCAGGGGGTTGGACTAGATGACCTCCAAGGTCCCTTCCAACTTTATTATTATTATTATTATGATGATGATGATGATGATGATGTCTTCCAACTTTATTATTATCAAATGTAAACAAAAACCAGGTACTTACTATCATATCTGGTGGACGTGCCCTAAAGCTAAAAAAATTTGGTCAAGAATATACATATGGTTAGAGAAAATGATTAAAAAACATACAGACTTTCAGCCAGAATTTTTTTTTTTTTTTTTTGGTTAGGCAGAATAGTAGGAAACTAGGAGAAAGAATCTATATACTTAATTTTACATGTATTAACTGCAGCAAGAATAGTATTTGCTCAATATTGGAAAAAGGAAAGCCTACCAACGGAGGAAGAATTGATTAAGACAATCTTAGATTGTGAGGAAATGGACAGATTGACATTGAAGATAAAAGAGGAAAAAGATTCAGAATACTTTAGAACACGGAACAATTTCTATCGATGGCTAGAAAAACAAGCCAGAGAGAAAGGAACCGTCAATACATGTAATGTTAAATCTATACACGCTTTCTCACCATTTCCTACAATTATACCTAACAAAAATAGTTCTGGCTTAAAATCTGTATGTTTTTTAATCGTTTTCTCTAACCATTATATGTATTCTGGATCAAGTTTAATGAAGAGAAGGACGAGGGGGGACAGGATAACAGTGTTCCAGTATCTCAGGGGCTGCCATAAAGAAGAGGGAGTCAAGCTATTCTCCAAACCACCTGAAGGCAGAACAAGAAGCAACGGATGGAAACTCATCAAGGAGAGAAGCAACCTAAACTAAGGAGAAACTTCCTGACAGTGAGAACAATTAACCAGTGGAACAACCTGCCTCCAGAAGCTGCGAATGCTCCAACACTGGAAGTTTTTAAGGAGACTGGACAGCCATTTGTCCGAAATGGTATAGGGTTTCCTGCCTGAGTAGGGGGTTGGACTAGATGACCTCCAAGGTCCCTTCCAACTTTACTATTATTATTATTATTATTAAAATCTTTTGGCTTTAGGGCAGGGGTCTTCCATCTGGGCCCTTTTATGATTTGTGGACTTCAACTCCCAGAATTCCTCAGCCAGGTATGCTAGCTGAGGAATTCTGGGAGTTGAAGTCCCCAAGTCATCAAAGGGCCAAATTGGAAGACCCCTGGCTTTAGGGCATGTCCACCAAAGATGGTAGTGTGTGCCTGGTTTTTGTCTACGTTTCCAACAATGGCTAGACAAGTCTTAAAGTGGGAAAGGTTGGATACTCCTGCCTCGGGGTGTGTGTGTGTGTGTGTGTGTGCGCGCGTGTGCGCACCAGAACCCTTCAGAGCATCGCGACTCACCTGTCATTGGATGAAAAATCCACCCCCAGGACGATGCTCTCCTCCGTGTCTTGCCGGCCATTTGTCGAAATCACCACCATGTAGCGTGTGCGGTTTTGATAGGTGCTCTCCAGTCTCACTGCCTGGGAAGGAAACACAACAGAGACCCTTACATCATTACAGAGTGGGAAGGGGTCTCCAACCTGTGGGCCACAGCCCACTACCGGGCCACATGAACGGCTGGCCACTGCGCAAGCGTGTGCGTTTGCGCAACCCCATTCACACAAGCGTCACTGTGAGTGTCATGGGCGTATGCGGCCCCAACCGTGCGAGATTCAGCAAGAGTGTCCCGGTTGTTCGTGGCCCCCCAAGCACAAGCATGGCGGGCGTTCGCGGCCCCACCTGTGCGAGCATCGCCCTGAGCGTTGCAGCGTTTGTGCCCTGCATGCACATTGCCATGAGTGTCGTGGGTGTTCGCGGCCCCACCTGTGCGAGCATCGCCCTGAGCGTTGCAACGTTTGTACCCCACGTGAGCATTGCTATGTCGCGGTCATTTGCGGCCCCACCCATGCGAGTGTCACCATGTGTGCTGCAGGTGTTTGCAGCCATACGCGCATGAGCATCGTGCATGTTCGCGGCACTACATGTACGAGCATTGCCACAAGCATGGCGGTGCTTGTTCCACATGCACAAGCATTGCGGGTGTTTGCGGTGCCAGCTGTGTGAGCATAGCCACGAGCGTTGCAGGTGTTCATGGCCCCACCCATGGCAACATGGCCATGAGCATCGTGGTGTTCGCAGCCCCACCCGCCAACCCTGAATGGTTGGGGAACCCTGTCCTAGTCCAAGCCCGTGATCAATTTGCCAACCAGGATGTTGGCGATCCCTGTTTAATTTGACCAGTTTGGGGCGTGTTCAGACGCAATGTTGCTTGTCCTGGCAACACAGACACAACTTCTTCAGATTAAAAACAAAATACTGTGAAAGTTGGACCATAAGAAAGGCTGAGCACCAAAGAATGGAGGCCTTTGAACTCTGGTGCTGGAGAAGACTCCTGCGAGTCCCCTGGACTGCAAGGCGATCCAACCGGTCACTCCTGGAGGAGATCAACCCTGACTGCTCTTTGGAAGGCCAGATCCTGAAGCGGAAACTCAAATCCTTTGGCCACCTAATGAGAAGGAAGGACTCACTGGAGAAGGGCCTAATGCTGGGAAAGATGGAGGGCAAGAGAAGAAGGGGACGACAGAGAAGGAGGTGGCTGGATGGAGTCACTGAAGCAGGAGGCGTGAGCTTCAATGGACTCCAGAAGATAGTAGAGGACAGGAAGGCCTGGAGGAACGTTGTCCGTGGGGTCGCGATGGGTCGGACATGACTTCACAACTAACAACAACAACAACACTGTTAGTTACAGGCAGTCCTCAACTTACGAGCATTTGTTTAACGGCTGCTACATGCTCCATCTTTGTACACCCATAATCTCGCTTGCAAGGGGAGCAATATACAGGTAGTCCTTGACTCGTTTAGCAACAGTTCAAATTGACAATGGCACTAGAAATAATGGCTTACAATCAGTCCTCGCATTTATGACCGCCTTAGGCTCCCCACTGTGGCGTGATCAACGTTTTGGTACTTGCAACCAGCATGCATTTATGATGATTGCAGGGTCCCGGGGTCCCAGGACCGCCACTTACGACCTTCCCAGCTGATAAGCAACGTTCAGGGGGAGATTCACTTAACAATGGTGTTATTCACTTAACAACACGGCGATTTGCTTAGCGGCTCTGTCAAAAAAGCTCGGGAATTCCTGCCTGCCTGACTTGAGAAGGGTCTTGGTTAGCAAGGGAAATTCTGGGGCCAAAGCCGAGTCAACGAGGGGAGATGGATCTGCTTAACGACCATGCGATTCACTTAACAACCAGGGTGATTCGCTTAACAATCACAGCAAAAAAAGGTCATAAAAACTGGGCAGATGCCCCAAACCCAACCATCCTTCCAGAGTCCATTCTGCCTCCCCCCCCCCCGTACCCCCACAACAGGCACACAGCTACCAGGGTAGGAAGCAATCTGCTTCAAGACAGACATTCTGCACACTCCTCCTTTTCCTTCCCTATAAAAACCAAGAATATGAAGGGTCCGTGTTGCTTTCTGAGCTGGGTTGTTTTGCTGCAGACGTTTCATGACCCAACTAGGGAACATCATCAGTGTCCAGCATTGATAACGTTACCTAGACGGGTCACGAAACGTCTGCCAGAAAACCACCAAGCTCAGAGAGCACCAAGGACCCCCACAGTCCTCCTCCTCCTTCTCTTTCCCCTCCTCCTCCTCCTCCTCCTCCTCCCTTCCTAGCCCTGATGATCTTCTCTAGTTGGTCATGAAACGTCTGCAAGGAAACCATCAAGCTCAGAGATCAATAAAGACCCCAGAATCCTCTTCTCCCTCCTCTCCCTCTTCCCCCCCTTTATTCCTTCCTCTTCCCCTCTTCCCCTTCCTTCTTCTCCTCTCCACAATCCCCCTTCCCGTCTAGCCCTGATGACGTTCCCTAGTTGGGTCATGAAACGTCTACAAGAGAACAGCCAAGCTCAGAGAGCACCAAGGACCCCACAGTCCTCCTCCTCCTCCTCCCCCCCCTCCTAGCAGTGATGACGTTCCCTAGTCGGGTCATGAAACGTCTGCAAGGAAACCGCCCAGCTCAAAGAGCACCAGGGACCCCACCGTCTTCCTCCTCCTCCTCTTCCTCCCACTCCCTTCTAGCACTGATGATGTTCCCTAGTTGGGTCATGAAACGTCTGCAAGGAAACCACCAAGATTAGAGAGCACGAAGGACCCCACAATTCTCCTCTCTTCTTTCTTCTTCTTCTTCTTCTTCTTCTTCTTCTTCTTCTTCTTCTTCTTCTTCTTCTTCTTCTTCTTCTTCTTCTCCTCCTCCTCCTCCTCCCTTCTTCATCTTCTCCTCCTCCCCCTCCCTCCTCCTAGCACTGATAAGGTTGCCTAGTTGAGTCATGAAACGTCTGCCAGAAAACCACCCAGCTCAGAGAGCACCAAGGACCCCACAGTCCTCCTCCTCCTCTTCCTCCTCCTCCCTTCTAGCATTGACGATGCTACCTAGTTGGATGAGACGTCTGCAAGAAGACTACCCAGCTCAGAGGGCACCAAGGACCCCATTGTCATCTTCCTCCTCCTCCTCCTTTCTAGTCCTGATGTTGTTCTCTACTTGGGTCATGAGACGTCTGCAAGAAGACCACCCAGCTCAGAGACCACCAGGGACCCTTCCTTTCAACTGAGCTATGAAGATTCTCCTTGACTGAAACCAAGCATAGATAGGCAGAGTCACCCTGTGTTGGTGCCCAGCTTCACACAAGAACTGTCTCAGCACTAGGAGGGCCATATATATATATGTATGTATGTATGTATGTGTGTGTGTGTATGTATGTTAACAATTACACTAAAATATGATCCCTGGGTATATCCATATTTAAAACCAAATAAATAAATGTGAGCACCAGGGAGTGCTAAAAAATTTAATAAAATTTAGTAAAATGTCAATAAAATTACAATAAAACCAATAAAACGCCTAGCTTTCGTCAGCAACTGCTGACATCATCAGGGCTCAAAAAGTGGGGAAAGGGGGGGTGGAGGTGTGCAACTAAACAAAGTGGGTGTGGCAATAAAGCAAAAAAAGAGGGGGGACGTTCCATCAAACCCCGAATTTGGCAAAGAGGAAACACCCAATGACAGTTACACAAGCAAGAAATATATATATATATGTGTGTGTGTGTGTGTGTGTGTGTGTTTTCTGAGGTTTTCGCGGGTGTTTGTATATAGGTCCTTGGTTATTCGGGTTTTCTCCCGCGTCAAATTAAGTGTCTTGGCGACGTTTCGACGAAGTCTCATTCGTCATCTTCAGGCTGGTGTTTTCGGCTTCGTGCCTCCAGGAGCAATGGAGGCACAAAGCCGAAAAGACCAGCCTGAAGATGACGAATGAGACTTCGTCGAAACGTTGCCAAGACACTTCCAATTTGACGTGGGAGAAAACCCGAATAACCAAAGACATACACACACACACACACACACACACACACCAGGGTCCCTTCCACCCTGGATGGAGCCACCAGGACCACACTGACACAGCGGGCACGAAAGGGGCAGCAACGAGCGTCAAGTCATTTCCAAGAAGCCGAGAGGAAGTGCACCCACGAGGTCTGGTGGTGCCCGCGGGCATAAGGTGCTAAGGAGGGAAGTCGTAGCAGATGCTGGCTCTGCCCTGCTTTCGAAACACCGCACCAGCTTTTCCGCGGAAGAGGAATTAAGGGTGAATCTTCCCCTCCACCCCAGGGCCAATGGGGCGCCAATGTCTGGAGGGGGGCCACTGGCAACGCTTGGTTCCAATCCCAATCCTGCTGAACCCCACAATTAAAAACTTAACAACTCCAACCCTGGAAGTTTTTAAGACGAGACTGGACAGCCCTTTGTCTGAAACGGTCTAGGGCAGTGATGGTGAACCTTTTAGAGGCCGAGTGCCCAAAAACTGGCCCCGCCCCCGCTCTATCCCCTTGCCCCGCACCTGCTCTGCCCCCCCCATCCCCTGCCCCGCCTGCCCACAGGACCACTCACCGCCTCCAGGGCCCGCCGCAGATCGCCCAGGCTGCCCAGCAGCGCCATGGCAGCCACGCCCTCTGCCCGTGCCCTGCAGCATGAACTGTGTGCGATGGGGCGTGAGGGCAGAGTCTTGTCTACGCTGCCTGGCTGCCATGTCCTTGGCTGCGTTGCTCCGCGTGGGCCACGCTCGGGGGCGACTCTCCTCCAGGGGGGCTGCTGGGGAGGAGGGGGTCGCGGGAGGAGGCGAGGCTGGGGCAACGGCACGTGCGCCCACAGAGAGGGCTCCGAGTGCCGCCTCTGGCACCCGTGCCATAGGTTCGCCACCACTGGTATAGGGTTTCCTGCCTGAGCAGGGGGTTGGACTAGATGACCTCCAAGGTCCCTTCCAACTCTGTTCTGTTCTATTATTCTATTCTATTCTATTCTATTCTTCCATTCCATTCCATTCTATTCTATTATTCTATTCTATTCTGTTCTGTTGTTCTGTTCTATTCCATTCTATTATTCTATTGTTCTATTTACTCTATTCTGCTCTGTAATTCTATTCTATTCTTTCATAATTCTATTTTATTCTTTCATAATTCTATTCTATTCCATTCCATTCCATTCATTATTCTATTCCATTCCATTCTATTCTATTTTCATAATTCTATTCTATTCTATTCTTTCATAATTCTATTCTATTCTATTCTATTCTATTCTTTCATAATTCTATTCTATTCTATTCTATTCTATTCTATTCTATTCTATTCTATTCTATTCCATTCCATTCCATTCATTATTCTATTCTATTCTATTCTATTCTATTCTATTCTATTCTATTCTATTCTATTCTACTACATTCCATTCCATATTTTCTATTCTATTCCATTCCATTCCATTCCATTCTACTGGTCCACGGCCCAGGGGGTTGGGGACCCCTGCCTTAGGGGTTCCGCCTCAAAACACCTGGAAAGGGATCCAGTGGGGGTCTTCAAGCATGGATAACAATAACATAATGGAAGGGACCTCAGGTCTTCTAGTCCAACCCCCTGATCAAGCAGGAGACCCTACCCCATTTCCGACAAGATGCTTGTCCAGTCTCTTCTCGAAAACCTCCACTGATGGGACACCTGCAGCGTCTGGTGGCAAGCTGTTCCACTGGTTCATTGTTTCCACAGTCAGGAAATGTCTCCGTAATTCTCTCCTTGATCGGTTTCCACCCGTTGCTGCTTCTTGTTCTGCCTTCTGGTGCTTTGGAGAAGAGGTGGACCCCCCCCTTCTTTGGGGCAGCCCCTCCAATGCTGAAACACTGCTATAGTATTCTTTAGGGATTATAGGATTGTAACCCCTAAAGAGCCTGCTATATTATAGAGCATATAGTAAATTGTTGTTGTTGTTGTTGTTAATTGCGAAGTCGTGTCCGACCCATCGCGACCCCATGGACAACGTTCCTCCAGGTCTTCCTGTCCTCTCCCATCTTCTGGAGTCCATTTAAGTTCACACCTCCTGCTTCAGTGACTCCATCCAGCCATCTCATTCTCTGTCGTCCCCTTCTTCTATTGCCCTCAATCTTTCCCAGCATCAGGCTCTTCTCCAGTGAGTCCTTCCTTCTCATTAGGTGGCCAAAGTACTTGAGTTTCAACTTCAGGATCTGGCCTTCTAAAGAGCTGTCGGGGTTGATCTCTTCTAGGACTGACCGGTTTGAACACCTTGCAGTCCAAGGGACTCGCAGGAGTCTTCTCCAGCACCATAGTTCAAAGGCCTCAATTCTTTGGCGCTCAGCCTTTCTTATGGTCCAACTTTCACAGCCATACATTGCAACTGGGAAAACCACGGCCTGGACTATACGCACTTTTGTTGGCAGGGTGATGTCTCTGCTTTTTAGAATGCTGTCTAGATTTGCCATAGTTTTCCTCCCCAGGAGCAAGCGTCTTTTAATTTCTTGGCTGCAGTCCCCATCTGAGGTGATCTTGGAGCCCAGGAAAATAAAATCTGTCACTACCTCCATTTCTTCCCCATCTATTGGCCAGGAATTGAGAGGGCCGGATGCCATGATTTTGGTTTTCTTAATGTTGAGTTTCAAGCCAACTTTTGCACTCTCCTTCTTCACCCGCATCAAGAGTCTCTTTAGTTCCTCTTCACTTTCTGCCATTAGAGTGGTATCATCTGCTATAGTATTTACTATAGTAAATACTGCTATAGTATTCCTTTCAGGCACCAGGGATCACTGGTTCTGTGGATAAAGGTTTTTCCGCGGACCGAAGGGTGTGTGTTTTGTGTGCTGCCTGCATCCCACGGATGGGGCTTTGCTTGTTTGTGCGGACCGGTTGCTGGCATACCGCGGCCCAGTACTGGGTCCACAAACTGGGGGTTAGGGATCCCTGAGTTAGTGGAAGCATAAAGGACCAATGCTTGAATCACCCAATGCTAATCAGAAAGCTCTTTAACTCAGTAGCTCAGCAACAAAGGGGTACTAAAACACCCACTAACTGTGCACATAAATGCTCTCTCTCTCTCTCTCTCTCTCTCTCTTTCTCTCTTCCTTCCTCCCTCCCTCTCTCTCTCTTTCATGCACACATAGACACACATACACACAAACGCAATTGCCTGCCAGCTCCCCAGAGGCCTCGCTGGCAACAAGCGGATCAGCGTAATCTAATTGGCTTTGCTAAATCAATTGGGGCAGGAATAATTAGCAGGCAGCCAGAGAGGGCGCCTGGCGCCCAGCTGCTGCACGGGAATTCTAGGCACCAGAGAGCGGACATGAAGTGGATTTCTAGGAACGGCCAGCAGGAGGCGGCTTTCCCAGGATGCCTCTTCCTACAGGGGGGGATGATACTCCCAGGAAAAGCAGGGGAGGACGCTGAGGATGCTTAAATCAAGTGCTTCGCTGGTTGGATGGGGGATTCTGGGAGTGGAAGTCCACCCCTCTTAAAGCAGGCTGGCTGGGGGATTCTGGGAGTTGAAGTCCAGCCCTCTTAAAGCAGGCTGGCTGGGGGATTCTGGGAGTGGAAGTCCATCCTTCTTAAAGCAGGCTGGCTGGGGGATTCTGGGAGTGGAAATCCAGCCCTCTTAAAGCAGGCTGGCTGGGGGATTCTGGGAGTGGAAGTCCATCCCTCTTAAAACATGTCGTGTGGGGAATTCTGGGAGTGGAAGTCCAGCCCTCTTAAAGCAGGCTGGCTGGGGAATTCTGGAAGTGGAAGTCCATCCCTCTTAAAACATGTCGTGTGGGGAATTCTGGGAGTGGAAGTCCAGCCCTCTTAAAGCATGTTGGCTGGGGAATTCTGGGAGTGGAAGTCCACCTATGAGGACACAGGTTGTTGGGGGCAAGAGGCTGATTCTGTTATCCATTCAGAGAGGGCTGTAAAGCACTGCGAAGCGGTATATAAGTCTAAGTCAGTGGTTCTCAACCTGTGGGTCGGGACCCCATTTGGGGTCGAACGACCATTTCACGGGGGTCGCCAAACAACGCAGTCCACCATTTTTTCCCCCCCTTTTCCTTAGCTGTGCTACTCCCTTTTATTCTATTGGCTTTTGAAAGCCAATAGAACAGACTCTCTTAATTCTATTGGCTTTCAAAAGCCAATAGGAATTGTCCAGGCTGTCTCTGCCCTGGTGAGCCCGCCAAAAGTCCCATTCTGCAAACGGTGCTGCACCAGTTGAGTAGTCCTCGACTTACGACCGGTTGAGCAGTCCTCGACTTATGACCGGTTGGGGGTCGCGGCATTAAAAAGGTTGAGAACCACTGGTCTAAGTGCTGTTGCTATTGCAAGGCTCTTTTCCACTATGACTTTCTGGGCAATTCTTCCTCCTAATCACACTTTGCCCTTTCTCGGCTCCTGGACCTGGATGGATTTCTGCAGATAATATTTATTTACCTCTTCTGCAAAGCACGAGACACCCGTTCAAAGTCTACCACCGGTTGGTCTCCCCAGCTTCCGGACCCAAGCAAAATTGTAAACAGAGCCACTTGCACAGTTGTTGCAACCTGCAAAGGGCTGTTTTTTTTTTTTTTTAAACCGTTCCTTTGATGGGGCCAATTTTTTTTAAAAAAATTCAGGACAGGCCTGAGAACCAAATCCCAGATCTTGCTGCAAGTAATGGAGAATGTCCAAATTTATGTAATTTTCTCTCTCTCTCTCTCTCTTTGCTAGAAAGATGGAGGAGCAAAACACCTCATCAGGCAATGCAAAACCTGTTGAATATTTCAGAAAATATACCCAGGCTGGCAGGGGTTCTCACATTTAAGTCGTTTTGGGCCTCATAAGAGCTAGAAACTTGAGAGGCGTTGGGTTCTGGAATTTTTAAATATGTTAATACTTTTTCGGAATGAAATTAGCACGAAAACGTATTGCTTTGAGTGGCTCCTCAAAATTTGCAAGACTGCTATCATGGCACCCCTAGTTCTTCTCTTCGTTAAATTCCCAGTTCCTGCAACTGTTCTTTGCATGGTTTAGCCTCCAGTCCTCTCACCATCTTTGTTGCTCTTCTCTGCACTCTTTCTAGAGTCTCTACGTCTTTTTTTTTTTTTATATTGGGGTGACCAAAACTGGAGGCTCTATTCCAAGCGTGGCCTCAGTCGTGCAGTATGACGCACTATTATTACTACGACTCCCAGTATGTCTGAAGAAGGCCAAGCTGGGGAGAGGCCTGTGTTATTCCTCTCAGTCCTTGAGATTGTCTGAACTTAGTCCACTGGGAACAGAGTCCTCTTTTAACAGAATAACAGAGCTGGAAGGGACCAGGGAGGTCATCTAGTCTGACCCCCTGCTCCAACAGGAGACCCTACACCGTTTCAGACAAATGGCTGTCCAGTCTCTTCTTGACAACCTCCCGTGATGGAGCGCCCACAACTTTTGAAGGCAACTTTGTTGTACTGGTTAACTGTCCTCACAGTTAGGAAGTTTCTTCTTAATTCTAGATTGCTTCTCTCCTTGATTTCCTTCCTTCCTTCCTTCATCATAGAATCCTAGGGCCAAGATAGACCTTAGACCAGTGGTTCTCAACCTGTGGGTGGGGACCCCATTTGGGGTTAAACGACCATTTCACGGGGGTCGCCAAACAACGCAGTCCGCCATTTTTCCCCCCCTTTTCCTTAGCTGTGCTACTCCTTTTTATTCTATTGGCTTTTGAAAGCCAATAGAATAGGCGCTCTTGCATAGAGTCTAATTCTATTGGCTTTCAAAAGCCAATAGGAATTGTCCGGGCTGTCTCTGCCCTGCTGAGCCCGTCAAAAGTCCCATTCTGCAAACGGTGCTGCACCAGTTGAGTAGTCCTCGACTTACGACCGGTTGAGTAGTCCTCGACTTACGACCGGTTGGGGGGGGGGGTCGCGGCATTAAAAAGCTTGAGAACCACTGCCTTAGACCATCTTGGTCAAATGGCTGTCCAGCCTTTTCTTAAAAGACTGGAGCACTCTCAACGTCTGGTGGCAAGCTGTTCCACAGGTTAATTAAATCAGGAAATTTCTCCTTTACTCCAGGTTGCTTCTCTCCCGGATTCCTTTCCTTTCGTTCCTTTCTTTCCTTTCCTGAATCATAGAATCCTAGAGCTGGAAGGGGCCCTTAGAGGTCTTCTAGTCCAACCCCCCCGCTCAAGCAATAGACCCTATGGCCAATACCACTTCAGACAAATGGTCATCCGATCTTTCCTTCAAAACCTCACTTCGGGAAGGAAGTGCAATCCTGTCCGTCTCTTGCCCGTCGGCTACTCCGTGTCCCAGCTACCACCCGAGCGAGCAATCCGAGGTGCCCGTTGCTTGACCTCCTCGTCAGGCTAAATTTAGCGCTCCACAAAGGGGAGGCATTGTCTCCCGGCCTGGCACCCCTCGCCCGGCGCAGGGAAGGCGGGGTTCGCCCGAATCACCCCCAAGTACAAAGCACAAAGGAGCCACTGTTGAAGCTGAACAATGACCAGTCAGCCGACTGGGAGCTGACTGCCGGGCGCTGGCCGGAGGCATCAGCCGGTCTGGGGGGACCGAGCATCTTCGTCTTGGTCAGTGGTCGGGGGCTGAGGGCATTCGGACCCCTTTCCTAGATCCTGCCCCCCCCCATGCAAGTGGGCTAAGTGATGCTTTGGTCCCAGAAAACAGCTGATGTGGGAGTGGAAGTCCACCCTTCTTAAAGAATGGCTGGCTGGGGAATTCTGGGAGTGGAAGTCCACCCCTCTTAAAGCAGGCTGGCTGGGGAATTCTGGGAGTGGAAGTCCTCCCATCTTAAAGCATGCTGGCTGGGGGATTCTGGAAATGGAAGTCTATCTTAAAGCAGGCTGGCTGGGGGATTCTGGGAGTGGAAGTCCACCCATCTTAAAGCAGGCTGGCTGGGGGATTCTGGGAGCGGAAGTCCACACTTCTTCAAGTTGCCAGCATTTGGAAATGATGATGGAACATGAAAAAGAGGACTGAGGTTTGGGGGAACGGAGGGGGGGGCAGAATGGGTGAGGTTTGAGGGGGACCTACCAGTCGGATATAATCCTCAGGGCGAAGCAGCATAAACATGGCTTGGAGGTGTTGCTGGAGGTCTCCTGAAGCAGAGAGAGAGAGAGAGAGAAAAAAGAATCAGAAAGGAATGTTTTTCTCCTCCAGCCACCGACTTCCTCCTCTAAACCTTACCCTCTTATTCTGGCCTGGGGTCACCGAGGCCCAGGACCCCGAGTCTTCGGTATCCCCCCCCTAACCAGGCTAAGAAGGCAGGAATCTGACAGGCTTCAGAGCTTTCTTAGCCAAACCACTTAACCCAGTGGTTCTCCACCTGTGGGTCGGGACCGCATTTGGGGTCGAACGACCATTTCACGGGGGTCGCCAAACAACGCAGTCCGCCATTTTTTCCCCCCTTTTCCTTAGCTGTGCTCCTCCCTTTTATTCTATTGGCTTTTGAAAGCCAATAGAATAGACTCTCTTGAATAGAGTCTAATTCTATTGGCTTTCCAAAGCCAATCGGAATCGTCCAGGCTGTCTCTGCCCTGCTGAGCCCACCAAAAGTCCCATTCTGCAAACGGTGCTGCACCAGTTGAGTAGTCCTCGACTTACGACCGGTTGAGTAGTCCTCGACTTACGACCGGTTGGGGGTCGTGGCATTAAAAAGGTTGAGAATCACTGACTTAAAAGGACATTCTCACAACTCTCTGGGACAGTGATGGCAAACCTTTTAGAGACCCAAGTGCCCAGAAACCGCTCCCCCCTGCCCCTGTCCCGCCTCCCACCCTGCCTGCTCCACCCCCACCCGCCCCCTGCCCCGCCCACCTGCAGGGACACGCACCGCCTCCGTGGCCCGCAGATCACCCAGGCAGCCCTGCAGCACCATGGCAGCCGTGCCCTCCGCCCACACCCCGCAGCAGCTGCACGCTATGGAGTGCAAGGGCGGAGTCGTGTCCCTGCTGCCCGGCTATGTTTTTGGCTGCACTGCCCCGTGTGGGCCACACCTGGGGGCGATTCTCCTCCAGGGGGGCTGCTGGAGAGAGAGGGGCTCGCCGGGGGGGGGGGGCGGAAGCAAGGCTGGGACAACGGCACGTGTGCCCACAGAGAGGGCTCCGAGTGCCACCTCTGGCACCCGTGCCATAGGTTCGCCACCACTGGTCTAGGGCAGGGGAAGGGAAAGGAGAGGATAGGAGGACAGCGGGAGGAAAAAAAAAATTATGGAAGGAAACAAAAGAAGGAAAAAGGAGAGCGAGAGAGAGAGAGAAGAATAAATAATATAAGATGGAAAGGGGATGAATGAATGAATGAATGAGAGAAGGAAGGAAGGAAGGAAGGAAGGAAGGAAGGAAGGAAAGAAAGAAAGAAAGAAAGAGAAAGAAAGAAAGAAAGAGGAAAAAATGAGAAGGGAGGAAAGAAAAAGGAAGGAAGGCAAAGGGAAGAAAGGAAAGCAGGAATGGTGGGGAGGGAAGGAGGGAGGAAGGAAGGAAGAAATGGGAAGAGAGGATAGGAGGACAGCAGGAGCCAAAAAAGTATGGAAAGAAACAAAAGAAGGAAAAAGGAGAGTGAGAGCGAGAGAGAGAGAAGAATAAATAATATAAGATGGAAAGGAGATGAATGAATGAATGAATGAGAGAAGGAAGGGAAAGAAAGAAAGAAAGAAAGAAAGAGAGAGAGAAAGAAAGAAAGAAAGAAAGAAAAGGGAAAAAATGAGAAGGGAGGAAAGAAAAAGGAAGGAAGGAAGGCAAAGGAAGAAAGGAAAACAGGATTGATGGGGAGGGAAGGGAGGGAGGAAGGAAGGAAGAAATGGGAAGAGAGGATAGGAGGACAGCAGGAGCAAAAAAAATGTATGGAAAGAAACTAAAGAAGAAAAAAGGAGAGAGAGAGAGAAGAATAAATAAGATGGAAAGGGGATGAATGAATGAATGAATGAATGAGTGAATGAGAGAAGGAAGGAAGGAAGAAAGGAAGGAAGGAACGGAGGGAGGGAGGGAATTCTTCAGCCAATGTGCCCTGCTCATTCCCTTGCTTTATTTACTCATTTATTAAATTGATATGCCGCCCATCTGACTGTCAATCAGCTCTTGACATGGCTCAGCATCTCCTGGACCGGAGAGGCCAGAGCTTCTGGGAGAAGCCCCACACCCAGCTCCCCCCTTTTCCCTCCTCCCCCCCATCCCTCCCATCCCGTGCAGCCTGCTCGTAAATCATCCACCCCAGAAGGAAAGGACACCCCCAGGTCACTTTCTCTGGGCATCTCCTGCTGGGCCCCAACCCTTCAGCCTGGACAGAATCCGCATGCAGGATCCGTGGGGAAGGGAGGGAGGGGAGGGGGGAACCCCCTTACCTGCGTGCTTGTTGCGCCGGTGGCTGACCCTGGGGGTGGAGGACCCATTGCCGCGGGGCAGGAAGAGGGCAGCCCCTTTGACGGTGAGGAAGCTCTCGCTGATGCTGCAAGAGAAAAACAGCAAAAGGAAGTGAGGAGGGCAAAAGAGGGGGGTGGGTGGGGGGCAGCAGGAAGTGGGCGGGGGGGCAGCCATCCTGTTGTTGAGGGCAAGATTTGTGGGGGAGGGGTCCCTCCCTCCCTTCTACCCCCCCAAAGTGGAAGGAGACAGCCAAAGGGCCCCTTTGCTTTGGCGAAAGGAAAGGAAAACAGTGCAAAATCAGCGGGGGGGGGGGGGGGAGAGCGGGGGGGGGGCTCGGCTTGCAAAAGTTAACCAAGAGTTGGAAGGGACCTTGGAGGTCATCCAGTCCAACCCCCTGGCCTCCAGCATCTAGGTGGCAGCGGGCTGCCCAGTTACCCCAAGGACGTTTCTGCTCCATCATCACCCATCATTCCCAGTCCATGTCGCCTGAGGGCCCTGCCTTAGGCCAGATTGATGGATGAAAATGTCAGAACAGAAGTCAGAACCTGTTTTTCAGGAACCTCTATAAAATGGGGTCAAATCCAAAGCAAATTGTCTGAAATGGTGTAGGGTTTGCTGCCTGAGCAGGGGGTTGGACTAGATGGCCTCCAAGGTCCCTTCCAACTTTATTATTATTATTATTTTTATTATTTTTATTATGGATCATCGCCCAGTCAGCCAGATGTTCAGACTGGATTTGGCATTTTGTCTACCTATCGAGTCCTTACCCAGGACCTGGGATAGGCAGATGTGGATGTTTGATGGTATTACAGATATTGTCGCAGGATGGAAGCAGTTCCTAGTAAGGCCGCCTTTTGCAATTGACTAATAGCGAATTTGTCAATGCCAATGGTGTTCAAGTGGTGCTCCAGTTGTTTTGGGATTGCACCCAAGGAGCCTATTACTATTGGTACTACCCTTGCTTGCTTTTGCCACAGTCTTTCTATTTCTATTTGTAGGTCTTTGTATTTTGTGATCTTCTCCACTTCTTTCTCGTCTATTCTGCTGTCTCCAGGCACTGCCACATCCACTATCCAGACTTTTTTGTCTTTCTTATCGACAATTGTTAAGACCGGGGTGTTATGTTGTAGGTGCTTGTCTGTTTTTTTAATTATTATTATTATTATTATATCATCATCATCATCATCATCAATTAAAAAGAAAAATTAAGGTCCAATTCTTGCAAAGGAGGAGAGACGCTCAGCCCTTCACTATGAGATTTTGCCAATAGATCAACGTTTTGTGAGTTTGGGAAAGTTTGTTAAGATTTTTTTTTAAATAATTTTTTATTTTTCCAAACTCTCCCCCATACATATACCGTGATATTTATCAGATGTTAACATACATTCTTTTAACATTCATATATAAGGTACTTTTGATAAAATGAAATAAATACATACACCTGACTTTTGGTGTTGCTCGCCCATTTCCCCTTTCACTGTATCCACACTCTTTCTTCTCTATCTTCTTTCTCCCTTTCTTCTCTTCCCTACTTCCCTCTTCTTCCTCTCCTCTTCTCTTTCCTTCATCACTCTCCTCCCCTTTCTCCCCACTTCTCCTCTTCTCCTCCAACCTTCCTACTTCCTTCTCCCCTCCTTTACTCTTTTCTCTCTCCTCTCCTTTTGTCCCTCTCATCCCTCTTCAGATACAATTCAGAGGTAATGTCCGAGCAACTCCTCTCTCCAAATTTCCCTATCTGTATTATATACAATAAGATTAATTTTCTCTTACATTAATACTTCTATTTATCTAACCTTCTCGGTATATGCTTCGATAAATATTTATACAACCTCCAGTTATTCCATACTGTGTCGCCTGGGTCTCCCTCCTTATCTGCTCCTTCTACTTCCATCTAAACTGATGTTAACTATCTTTTAACCGTATTCTCTTTCCAGCCAATCAATCATAAAAAGTTCCCCAGGTTTCATAGTAGTCTGACTCTGTCTTATCTTTCATTGTCATTGTTAGTCTATTCATTTCTGCACATTCCAGTATTTTCCCAATCACCTCTCCCTCGCGGGGGGGGGGGGCTTTCAGTGCTTTCCAATTTTGTGCAAATACAATCCTGGCTGCCGTAATTATACAAATAATTAAATATGTTTTCTCTTTATTGTATTTCCCTGGTAGAATACCCAACAGGAATATTTCTGTTGTATCATCTTTTCTATCCATGTTCTAATTATATTCCAATAAGTTGTAGCTTCTACGTCCACCACATAGGGTAGAAGGAACCTGGTATCTGATGACATTTCCAACATTTCATAGACCTGTCCTTAAACATTTTAGCTAATCTTTCTGGAGACGTGTGCCATCTGTAAAACATTTTGTACATATTTTCTTTATAGGCAGTATAAGATTTTTTTTTTTTAATGTGTTCACGCTTTCTGATTTTGGCTTTCTGCAAACACTGTCAGGCGGTAATAGTGAGGACCCACATTTTTCCAGGTCCAAGAACTACAAATTCTCACCCCCAAGAATGCCAAGCCGAGGTTTTTTTCTCCCCCTCTTCCGAAAAATCATTCTTCAAAACAAAAACAGGCAAAAGAGACACAAGACTTCCCAAACACACGCTTTAAACCGAACAAATTTGCATCTGTCCGGAAATTCGTCACATCTAGTACTAACTGTGGTTAAAGCGTCTGATTTTTTCTTCTGCAAAAGCGCTGGGAACTTTTTAAAAAAACAACAAAAAAAAACCACACCACACAGACAATTTTTAATGCATCTTTCAGAACAGGGCAAGCCAGAAACCGCATCCTACACACACACACACACACACACACACACACGCGCACACCACGTTGCATGCTTTACAAATTAAAAACTCATTGGCCGCGATTGTGTCTATTTTATTCTTTGATTTCCTTTTATTCCTAAACAAAGTTGGCCAATCCTTTTCGGTCTCCTTCCTTTGCGCGAGATTTAAGGAAAAGGGGATTTAATTGAAGCTCTCCAGAAGAGCCAGATATAAATGTAATAGTAATAGTAGTAAAGTTGGAAGGGACCTTGGAGGTCATCTAGTCCAACCTTTCACGCGATAGGATTTTAATTTTTTTATTACTTTTTAAAGAGCTCTGCAATTGGAAATGCTTCTTAGTTCAATCTCTGCACACCGCGAATCGTCTCCTGGTATTGGTTTTGTAAACTGCCTTGGGAGGATAGTCCTCGGACATACGACCACAAACTTAGCCCAAAATTTCTGTCGCTAAGTGAGACAGTGTTTTGTCCCATTTGACGACGTCTCTTGCCTGAGCAGGGGGTTGGACTAGATGACCTCCAAGGTCCCTTCCAACTTTTTTATTATTTTTATTATTTTTTATTTTTATTGTTTGTTGTTGTTGTTGTTGTTATTATTATTATAGTTCTTAACTGAATCACCGCAGCTGTTAAGTTAGTACAGGTAGTCCTCGGATGTACGACCACAAACTGAGCCCCAAATCTGAGCTAAGCAACAACATTTCTTGTACCTCATTTTACGGAGCTTCTTGCTTTTTGCTATCGTTGTTAAGTGAACCCTGCGCTTGTTAAGTTAGTCACAAAGTTGTTAAAATGACCCTGGCTCCCCCATTGACAATGCTTGTCAGAAGTTCGCAAAAAGGGATCACGTGACCCCAGGACATGTCATAAATACGAGTCGCTTGCCAAACATCTGATTTTTGATCACGTGACTGTTTTTCACACTTAATTCCATTCCATTCCATTCCATATTTTCTATTCTATTCTATTCTATTCTATTCTATTCTATTCTATTCTATTCTATTCTATTCTATTCATTATTCTATTCTATTCTATTCATTATTCTTATTCACTATTCTATTCTATTCATTATTCTTATTCTATTCTATTCTATTCATTATTCTTATTCTATTCTATTCTATTCATTATTCTATTCATTATTCTATTCTATTCTATTCTATTCATTATTCTATTCTATTCTATTCTACTCTGTTCTGTTCTGTTCTATTTAAATTTCTTCCCACAACAGATGACTTAAACAACGAGAAATGGAGATTTAGACAACGAGAAATGCAGATTCAGAGAAATGCAGATTTAGAGAAATGCAGATTCAGAGAAATGCAGATTTAACCGCCGTTCTACTTAAGCCAGGGATTTAAGTCGAAGGAAACCTGACTGAGGTTAATTCCTTTGAAATCTTCAATTTATGCCCGGAAAATTCTATTGCCAAGGCAAGGAAGTTGGGAATTAACTTTGAACGGTGTTTTATCTCTGCAACCCAGTTTTAGACCAGCGGCTCCTTTAAACCTCCAATAAAGACATAAAAATGGGTAATCAATAACTTAACACAAAACACAATGGAGTAGCCACCGACCGTGCACCTTTTATGACAGCGGTGAGTTTTCAGACAAGTTGCAAACACGGCTGTTGACTTTCCACGTCATAAAACTCTCAGGGGAATTTGCAAGCCCTGCCTTATGCAAAGCTCCGGGCAGGCAGCCCAGAATCAAATATATCTTCCGGCTTGTGACAGAGTGAAAGTCTCTGCTTTCAAGCGCCGGGGAATCCTCGACTTACGATGGCAGCCGGGACCCAGAACTTGCACTGTTAAAACAAGGCGGATGCTACAGGAGTCGTGTCCAATTTTACAAGCTTCGTTGGCCACGGTGGCTGAGCAGACCCCTGAAGTTGTTAAGCGAATCATATATAACATAATAGAACAGAACAGAACAGAATAGAATAGAATAGAAAATATGGAATGGATGGAATGGAATGAATAGAATAGAATAGAATAGAATAGAATAGAATAGAATAGAATAGAATAGAATAGAACTGGAAGGGACTTTGGAGGTCGTCTAGTCCAGCCCCCTGTTCAAGCAGGAGAACCTATACCATCATGCTAGGAGTTGCATTTCACCTCTCTTAAAGCAGGATGGCTGGGGGATTCTGGGAGTGGAAGCCCACCCCTCTTAAAACATGGCTGGGTGGGGGATTCTGGGAGTGGAAGTCCACTGATCTTAAAGCAGGCTGGCAGGGGAATTCTGGGAGTGGAAGCCCACCCCTCTTAAAGCAGGCTGGCTGGGGAATTCTAGGAGTGGAAGCCCACCCCTCTTAAAGCATACTGACTAGGGAATTCTGGGAGTCAAAAATCAGACATATTAAAGTTGCCAAGATTGGAAAACCCTGTCCACGTGTCCAGATGTTGTCCAGGCCTCAACTTCTCTCACCTGCCGTTTAGTGCTTGACCACTGCTTTTCAGAAGTTCCTTGAGGTTCCTCCTTCCAAAGCCCATTATCTCCTGCAAATATGTATCTGACAGCGAAGTGTAAAAATTCATGCCTTATTTGCATTTGGACAGACAGACCCCATATCAACCACCCCTTTGGGGGGGGGGGCGCTGCCCACCCTCTCTAGCTGCCCTGCAAAACCTAAAACCTGCCTTTGAGGCAGTGGTTCTCAACCTGTGGGTCGGGACCCCATTTGGGGTCGAACGACCATTTCACGGGGGTCGCCAAACAACGCAGTCCGCCATTTTTCCCCCCCTTTTCCTTAGCTGTGCTCCTCCCTTTTATTCTATTGGCTTTTGAAAGCCAATAGAATAGACTCTCTTGAATAGAGTCTAATTCTACTGGCTTTCAAAAGCCAATGGGAATTGTCCAGGCTGTCTCTGCCCTGCTGAGCCCGCCAAAAGTCCCATTCTGCAAACGGTGCTGCACCAGTTGAGTAGTCCTCGACTTATGACCGGTTGAGTAGTCCTCGACTTACGACTAGTTGGGGCTCGCGGCATTAAAAAGGTTGAGAACCACTGCTCTGAGGGTTCATTTGACCCCGTAGGATCAAGGCGCCATCACGGATCGCTCTTAAGAATGTGGAAAAACAGACCCCAGCTGGAGCAGGAAAACAATCAGGGAGACGAAACCGGAATGTGAACTGAACAAGCCAGAAAAACAGCAGGTTGATCAAACCTCCCGGAGAAAACCCCAGGCAGTAAACACAAAGGGGTGAGAATCTGTCGCAGGAGACGTTAGAATACAAAATAACAGAGTCAGAAGGGACCTTGGAGGTCTTCTAGTCCAACCCCCTGCTCGAACCGGAGACCTTATCTCATCCTGGTCCAATGGGTCTTCAATGTCTTCTCAAAAACCTCCAGTGATGGAGCAGCCACAACTTCTGGTGGCAAGCTGTTCCACTGGTTAATTGTTCTCACTCTCAGGATATTTCTCCTTAGTTCTAGGTTGCTTCTCTCCTGGATTAGTTTCCATCCGTTGCTCAATCAATCAAACAATCAATCAATCAGAATAGACCTGGAAGGCACCCTGGAGATCTTCTAGTCCAGGGGTCTTCAAACTTGGCCCTTTTATGACTTGTGGACTTCAACTTCAATTCCTGGCTGAGGAATTCTGGGAGTTGAAGCCCACAAGTCATAAAAGGGCCAAGTTTGAAGACCCCTGGACTAGTCCCTGCTCAAGCAGGAGACCCCATATCATTTCGGATAAGTGGCTGTTTTCTTAAAAACCTCCAGTGTTGGAGCATTCACCACTTCTGGAGGCAAGGAGTTCCACTGGTTAATTGTTCGCACTGTCTCCTTAGTTCCAGGTTGCTTCTCTCCTTGGTTAGTTTCCATCCGTTGCTTCTTGTCCTATCTTTAGGCGCTTTGGAGAATAGCTTGACTGCCTCTTCTTTGGGGCAGCCCCTGAGATATTGGAAGGCTGCTATCATGTCCCCCCTCGTCCTTCTCTTCCTTAAACTAGACACCCCCTATTCCGGCAATCGTTCTTCGTACCATTTAGCCTCCATTCCCTTAATCCTCTCTGTCGTTCTTCTCCGCACGCTTCCCGGACTCTCAACATTGCCGAAATGATCGTAGCAGCAATAAGAGTTTGGGAAGAAGGAAGAGGAAGAAAGAGAGCCCGTTTGTAGGTCAAAAAGTCCTACTTCTATGCAAAATCTCAGCATTTCTAACCCTTTCCTCCCAAGTTAAGGCTGGGTGTAAACATGAATGCCGGCTTGCAAAAAAACAAAGCACTTTAACAAACAGAAGCAGGTCCCAATAAATTGGTGTGTTCTGGTCGATGCTTGCAGCAGAGCAAAGAAAAAAGAGAAAAAAAGGACTGGAGTTGAGTACAGATAGTCCTTCACTTACAACCATTTCGTTGAACGACTGCTCAAAGTTTACAACGGCACTAAAACAGGGGATGTGATAAAAAAAATTCAGACACTTGGCCACCGGCTCGCAGCGTCCCAGAGGGGTATCGCGTAATCCCCTTTTGCGACAAGCCAAGTCAGTGGGGGGAGCCGGATTCATTTAATGACCATGGGACTCACTTAACAACCACAGAGATTCACGTAACCGCTTCTGGCAAGGAAAAATGGCAAAATGGGGCAAAACCCACTTATAATACATTTCTCAGTTGGCCACATCAGTTTTGGGGCTCAGTTGTGGCCGTACGTCCTTGACTTACAAGCATTCATTTAGCTACCGTTCGAAGTTACGACGGCACAGAAAAAAGTAACTTACGACCGTTTTCACACTTACGACCGCGGATGCATTCCCCGGGTCACGTGATCAAGCTCCGCAACTGACTCGTATTTATGACGGTTGCAGCGTTCCGGGGGGGTCATGTGATCCCCTTTTACAACCTTCTGACAAGCATTGAGACTCACTTAACGACCCGTATATTAAGAAGTGCAGAGATTCGCTTAACGACCATGGCAAGGACGGTTGCAAAACGAGGCAAAATTCCCTTAACAAATTTTGAGCTCAACTGGGTTCAAAGTTACAACGGTCCCCCCAAAAGTGACTTTCCTGCCTGAGCAGGGGGTTGGACTAGATGACCTCCAAGGTCCCTTCCAACTTTATTATTATTATGGATCATCGCACAGTCAGCCAGATGTTCAGACTGGATTTGGCATTCTGTCTACCTATCGAGTCCTTACCCAGGACCTGGGATAGGCAGATGTGGATGTTTGATGGTATTACAGGTATCATTGCAGGATGGGAGCATTTCCTAGTAAGGCCGCCTTTTGCAATTGATTAATAGCAAATTTGTCAATGCCAATTGTGTTCAAGTGGTGCTCCATTTGTTTTGGGATTGCACCCAAGGCGCCTATGACTATGGGTACTATCCTTGTTTGCTTTTGCCTTTTTTTGTCACTTCCAACTTTATTATTATTATTATTATTATTATTACTACTACTACTACTTATGACCATTTTTCACACTTATGACCGTTGCAGCATCCCCCATGGACACGGGATCCCAATTCACACACTTAGCAACCGACTCATATTTATGACGGAATACAGGCAGCTTCCTTCCTGGAGAACGGGACGTCGTGTTTTGTATCTGTCTGCAGAAGTCAGGAAAGGAAGCTTACTCTGTTGTGCAACTTTCCCCCCCCCTACCCACGCCACCCGTGGCTCGGGTTGTGTAAACACACATCAAAGAGAACCCCTGCGGTGAGGGCAGGATGGGGCAAGTCAACGGAGCAAAGGTTGGCGAAAGGGAAGTGAGAACGAGAGAGGCTGCGTCAGTGCTGGGCAAAGAATGAGAGGAGGGAAGTGGGGCTTTCTGAGAAGGGAAGTGTGTGTGTGTGTGTGTGTGAGAAAGTGGGGTGGCTTGGCGTAAACAGCTGCAGAGTTGACTGAAGATGGACAGCGATTCATATTTATCTCTTACTTATACGTAAGGGTGTAGGTCTATACATATGTTGCATATAGTATGTTTTAAATGTGTGTTATGTATGTGTGATAGAATCAAGATCACGTGAAGTGTTAATACCACTTTACAAGGCCTTGGTATGGCCGCACTTGGAATAACTGCATCCAGTTTTGGTCATCACGGTGTAAAAAAGATGTTGAGACTCCAGAAAGAGTGCAGAAAAGAGCAACAAAGAGGATCAGGGGACTGGAGGCTAAAACATGAGGAATGGTTGCTGGAATTGGGTATGTCTAGTTTAATGAAGAGAAGGACGAGGGGGGACAGGATAGCAGTCTTCCAGTATCTCAGGGGCTGCCCGAAAGAAGAGGCAGTCAAGCTATTCTCCAAAGCGCCTGAAGGCAGGACAAGAAGCAACGGATGGAAACTCATCAAGGAGAGAAGCAACCTGGAACTAAGAAATAACTTCTTGACAGTGAGAACAATTAACCAGTGGAACTCCTTGCCTCCAGAAGCTGTGAATGCTCCAATACTGGAAGTTTTAAAGAAAAGACTGGACAGCCATTTGTCTGAAATGGTATATAGGGTTTCCTGCCTGAGCAGGGGGTTAGACTAGATGACTTCCAAGGTCCCTTCCAACATTATTATTATTATTATTATTATTATTATTATTATTGGATCATGTGCCACCCTGGGCACACTGCGACCATCATAAATATGAAACCAGTTGCCAGGCCTCTGAATCCTGATCACATGACCCTGCGGATGGCTGCGACGGTTGTTATGTGTGAAAAACGGTCATAAATCCCCCCCTTTTTTTCCTGGGCAGTTTTAACTCTCGAACGGTGGCTAAACGGACAGTGAAGTTGAGGGCTACCTGTGTTTTAGGGGTGTAATCGTACAGGCTCAGGATCCGGGGCTGTTTGGTTAGGATGACCCCGGGGGCTCTAAGACCCGGGCTTGGGGTGCAAGAAATGGGGCTGAAAAAGGAGGCTTGTGTTTGCTGCTAACCTGGACACACCTAGGTGTTGTTGGCAGGAGTCGCAAGAGGAAATCTCTCAGCCCACAAAAGAAATCACAACAAGAGAAGCCGGTGACGTCAAAGGCGTCTACCTCCACTGGTTGCGGGGAAGGAAAGCCGATTTTTCAACGGCCCGTTAAAAAAAAAAAAAAGCTCAACCATTGTTGTTTTGCAACGGTTCTGCACCAAAGTTAGTCAGTGCCTTTGGCATTGGTGAATGGGGCTGGGACAGGCCCCCTTGGGGAAAATACAGGAGAATATACAATATACAATATCAGGGGCTGCCACAAAGAAGAGGAGGGGGGGGGATTAGCCTATTCTCCAAAGCATCTGAAGGCAGGACAAGAAGCAAAGGATGGAAACTCATCAAGGAAACAAGCAACCTGGAACTAAGGAGAAACTTCCTGACAGTTAGAACAATTAACCAGTGGAACTCCTTGCCTCCAGAAGTTGTGAGTGCTCCAACACTGGAAGTTTTTAAGAAGAGACTGGACAGCCATTTGTCTGAAATTGTACAGGTTTTTCTGCCTGAGCAGGGGGTTGGACTAGATGACTTCCAAGGTCCCTTCCAACTTTATTATTATTATTAACAACCTGCCTCCAGGAGCTGTGAATACTCCAACACTGGAAGTTTTTAAGAAGAGACTGGACAGCCATTTGTCTGAAATTGTACAGTATTTTTTTGCCTGAGCGGGGGGTTGGACTAGATGACCTCCAAGGTCCCGTCCAACTCTGTTCTTGTTGTTATTGCTGCTACTACTGTTGTTGCTATTATTATTATTATTCAGTTGGAAACTAACTAAGGAGAGAAGCAGCCTGGAATGAAGGAGAAACTTCCTAAGAGTGAGGACAATTAACCAGTGGAACAGCTTGCCACCAGATGTTGTGGGTGCTCCATCACAAACCTTAATAAGCCTAACCCTAACCCTCACTGGAAGTTTTTAAGAAGAGATTGGACAACCATTGGTCTGGAATGGTATAGGGCAGTGATGGCGAACCTTTTAGAGACCAAGTGCCCTAAAACCACCCCCCGCCCCCGTCCTTGCTCTGCCCTGCCCGCTGGGCTGCCCACTACGTCCACGGCCCGCCACAGATCACCCAAGCACCCAGCAGCGTCATGGCGGCCACGCCCTCCGCCCGTGCCCTGCAGCTTCATCTGCGTGTGACGGGGCGCAAGAGTGGAGTCTTGTCCCCGCTGCCCGGCTACCATGTCCTTGGCTGCACTGCTTAGTGTGGGCCATGCCCGGGGGGCGACTCTCCTCCGGGGGGGCTGCTGGTGAGGAGGGGGCTGTGGGAGGAGGCGGGGGCTGGGACGACAGTGCGCGTGCCCACAGAGAGGGCTCCGAGTGCCGCCTCTGGCACGCGTGCCATAGGTTCGCCACCACTGGTATAGGGTCTCCTGGTTGAGCAGAGGGCTGGACTAGAAGACCTTTAAGGTCCCCTCCAAGTCTGTTTTTCTGTTATTCTGTTAACTAAGATGATGAAAGGCCTGGAGACTAAAGCATAGCAAGGACGGTTGCAGGATTTGGGAATGGCCAGTCTGGAGAAAAGAAGGACTGGGGCGGACAGGATAGCAGCATTCCAATATTTGAGGGGCTGCCCTAAAGAAGGGGGGGGGGGTCAACTTATTTTCAAAAGCACCAGAAGCAAGACAAGAAACAATGGATGGAAACTCATCCAGGAGAGAAGCAACCTGGAATTAAGGAGAAAACTTCCTAACAGTGAGAATAATTAACCAGTGGAACAGCTTGCCACCAGACGTTGTGGGTGCTCCAACGCTGGAGGTTTCCAAGAAGAGACTGGACAACCATTTGTATGGAATGGTAAAAGGCTTCCTGCTTGAGCAGGGGGTTGGACTAGATGACCTCCAGGGTCCCGTCCGGCTCTATTCCGATGGTCTGACCGATCCCATGGAAAGGAGAGAATGAGAAAGAGAGAATAAAAGAATTGGGGGGGGGGGGGAGTTTGATGGAAACTGACATACGCACACTAATTCAATTGAAAGATAATCCTCAATGTACCATCCTACTTTGAGGCCAAATTTTCTGTTGCTGCTAAGCAAGGCCGTGAAGTGAGTTTTGCTCCATTTTACAACTTTTCTTCCCTCCGTTGTTAAGTGAATTGCTGCAGTTGTTAAGTAAGCAATAGGGTTGTTAGGCGAATCTGGCTTCGGTCCCCGTTGGACTTTGCCCGTCGGAAGTTAATAATAATAATAATGATAAAGTTGGAAGGAGCTTGGAGGTCCTCTAGTCCAACCCCCTGCTCAGGCAGGAAACCC
Source organism: Crotalus adamanteus (assembly GCA_039797435.1). NCBI lineage: Eukaryota > Metazoa > Chordata > Lepidosauria > Squamata > Viperidae > Crotalus > Crotalus adamanteus. The sequence continues at coordinate 356,816,238 of CM077918.1, read as the reverse complement.
TACACCATTTCAGACAAATGGCTGTCCAGTCTCTTCTTAAAAACTTCCAGTGTTGGAGCATTCACCGCTTCTGGAGGCAAGGAGTTCCACTGGTTAATTGTTCTGACTGTCAGGAAGTTTCTCCTTAGTTCTAGGTTGCTTCTCTCCTTGATGAGTTTCCATCCGTTGCTTCTTGCCCTGCCTTCTGGTGCTTTGGAGAAGAGCTTGACTGCCTCTTCTTTGGGGCAGCCCCTGAGATACTGGAAGGCTGCTATCCTGTCCCCCCTCATCCTTCTCTTCATTAGACTAGACATACCCAATTCCAGCAACCGTTCCTTCTATGTTTTAGCCTCCAGTCCCCTGATCATCTTTGTTGCTCTTCTCTGCCCTCTTTCTAGAGTCTCAGCATCTTTTTGACATCGTGGTGACTAAAACTGGATGCCGTATTCCAAGGGTGGCCTTAACAAGGCCTTGTAAAGTGGTATTAACCCTTCACGTGATTAAGTTCGCAAAAGGGGATTGCGTAACACCCCCCCTCCAGGATGCCACAACTGTCACAAATGTGAGTCAGTGGCCAAGCGTCTGAATTTTGATCACGTGACCAGCGGAGATGCTGCAACGGTCGTAAGTGTGGGGAAAAAAAGGTCCTAGATCCCTTTTTTTTTTCCTTCCCAGTGCCGTCGTAACTTTGAACGGTCACTAAAGGAGTGGCGGTTAAGGTGAGGACTACTTGCAACTCGCACGGCGGCAGAAAATGCCAACTCCCCAACTAGACGCAAAGCCAAGGGTGAAATCTAAGCAGAAGTGGGTGAGGTGAGGGGGGGGGCGCTGGGGGGGGGCTTAAGCTGGTTAGTTCCAGCCCCACCTGGGGGCTTGTTAGCTTCTCCCTCCTCCCTCCGGGTGCCTGGTGTCACAGTGTGCAACGGTAACACAACCCAGTGGGAAGGTGGCGAACAGGCCCACAGGAGGAGAGAGGTGCAGGAGGGAAAGGGGGGGGGAACTGCTTTGGGATCCAGGCTGAGAAGGGGGGGAGGAGAAAATGTACCCCAAAAGATGGAGAGGAAGGAGCTGAAGAGACCGTACAGAGCAGCAAAAGGACAGCTACTTTGGTTCTAGCGGCTTGAAACCAGGAGATGGTGAGTTCTAGTCCCGCCTTAGGCAGGAAAGCCGGGCTGGGTGTCTTTGGGCCAATCACGAGGAGATGGTGAGTTCTAGTCCCACCCTTAGCAGTAAAAAGGTGGCTGGGTGACTTTGGGCCAATCACTGGGAGACGGTGAGTTCTAGTCCCTCCTTAGGCAGGAAAGCCGGCTGGGTGTCTTTGGGCCAATCACGAGGAGACGGTGAGTTCTAGTCCCACCCTTAGCAGTAAAAGGTGGGCTGGGTGACTTTGGGCCAATCACTGGGAGACGGTGAGTTCTAGTCCCACCTTAGGCAGGAAAGCCAACTGGGTGACTCTGGGCCAATCACCAGGAGATGGTGAGTTCTAGTTCTGACTTAGGCAAGGAGCTGGCTGGGTGACTTTGGGCCAATCACCAGGAGACGGTGAGTTCTAGTCCCACCTTAGGCATGAAAGCCGGTTGGGTGACTCTGGGCCAATCACCAGGAAACTGGAAGTTCTAGCCCCGCCTTAGCCATGAAAGCCAGCTGGGTGACTTTGGGCTATTCTCTCCCTCTCAACCTAACCCACTTCACAGGGTTGGTGTTGTGGAGAAAAGAGGAGGAAGGAATACTGTGTGTGTTTGCCACCTTGAGTTATTTATAGAAATAATCTAAAAAGTGGGAAGGGGAAGGAAAGGAAGGGAGGAGATGGAGGGAGGGGGGTGGAAGGAAGGAGTGTGGGATTGAAGGAAGAATAAGTAGATATGAGGGACAGGGACGATGGAACGAAGGAAGGAAGGAAAGGAAGGAAGGAGGATGGGATCATGGGGAAGGAAGGAGGGAGGGAGAGAAGGAAGGAGGGAAGGAAGGAAGAAGGGAGGGAAGGAAGGAGGGAGGGAAGGAAGAAAGGAAGGATGGAGAGAAGGAAGGAATGAAGGAGGGAGGGAGGGAAGGAGGGAGGGAGGGAAGAAAGGAAGGAGGGAGGGAAGGAAGGAAGGAGGGAGGGAGAGAAGGAAGGAGGGAGGGAAGGAAGGAAGGAGGGAGGGAGAGAAGGAAGGAATGAAGGAGGGAGGGAGGGAAGGAAGGAAGGAGGGGAGGGAAGGAAGGAAGGAAAGAGGGAGGGAGGAAAGGAAGGAGGGAGAGAGAAAAGGAAGGAAGGAAGGAGGGAGGGAAGGAAGGAGGGAGAGAGAAAAGGATGGAAGGAAGGAGGAAGGGAAGGAGCCCAATGTCCAAAGTCACCCTGTCCAGGCAGAGACCCCCCCCCCCCATGAAGATATTGCCAAGGGGAAGCTTCAAGCGGTGCCCAAAATGGCCGCCTCCTCGGCTGTAACCAAGAGACCTCCCGGTTGCCATGTGGGGTTGCCACGGAGGGCCCTCCAGCCAAGCAAAAATGTGGCAGGCTGGGTGGCAACACAGCCACGGCCGCTACCCGCCACCGGCGGGCAGCACCTCTGCGCACCTCCCATCGAAGACCCAGGGCTCTTTCGAGGCCACAGGTAGTCCTCGACTTATGACCACAACGGAGCCCCCAAATTTCTGTTGCTAAGCAAGACAGTTGTTAAGTGAGCTTCGCCCCATTTTAACACCTTTTCTGCCACAGTTGTCAGGAACAGCAAGAGCTGTTTGACCGACCTCAGAAGGACGGAAGGCCGAGTCAACCGTGAGCCGGTCAGGATCGACACGGTCGTTAAGTGAATCTGGCTTCCCCCATTGACTTTTCCCCTCAGAAGGTCGCAAAAGGGGATCGCGCGACCCCTGGGGACGCTGAGACCGTCGTAAATACGAGTCAGCTGCCAAGCGTCCGAGTTTTGATCTCGTGGGGATGCTGCAACGGCCGCTAAGTGTGAAAAACAGCCATAACTCCCTTTTTTCCAGTGGCATTGTGACTTTGAATGGTCAGTAAACAAAGCGTTGTAAGTCGAGGACTACCTGTACGATGCAGGAAGTCATGGGGGGGGGCGGGGGGAGGCTCCCTGAACTGGACTCCTTCTCCATCCAGACATACCCCCCCCCCAAGACAAACAGAGCTGTGGTGGTTGGGTTTGTTTCCCAGCAGTTGTGAGTCACTGGAGGTGATTGTGTGTAACAGGAGCGCCCAGGATTACCGGCTGGAAAACCACAAAAGCCTCTTAAATCCACAAAGGCCAAGCAAATCGTCCCGCTTCCTCTACCTCACAGGACTGTTAGGAGGATCTTGGAAAGGGCGGGGGGGGGGGGGGGAAGAGAGGCTTCAGAAAGGAATCAACACACACACACACACAGAGACACACACAGACACAGACACACACACCAAGCGATCTCTTTGGAGAAGCAAGAAAGGGGGAAGCTGTCCGGATGAAAAAAGAGAAATATTTGGAAGGGCAGGGAAAGGGGGAGCAGGGGGTGGGGGGTCCCCCTCTTTTAATGGCGGTCACTGCAGAGGGATTTGCGATTGCACAGGGCTGAGGAATGAGGAATGGGGGGGGGGCTCAAGTCTCCAGGGGTTCCAAAGGGGAGTCTGCCTCTGCCTTCCTTCCTTCCTTCCCTTCTTCCTTCCCTCCCTCCCTCCCTCCTTCCCTCCCTCCCTCCTTCCCTCCCTCCTTCCTTCCTTCCTTCCCTCCCTCCTTCCTCTTCCACTGGAGGAAGGGAAAAAGTTGGGGAAGGGGGGGGGAGAGAGGTTGGCAGTGGGCACTTGGGGGGGGGGAATCACGCTGGGATTTTCTTTCCCTTTCCTCCAGCCAAGAAAAAAACAGGAGGAGGAGGAAGGGGAGAGGCAGGGAGAAGGCAGGAAGGAGGGAGGGAGGGAGGGAGGAGGAAGGGAAAGGAGGAAGGAAGGGGAAGGGGAAGGAAGGAGAGGAAAAGGGGGAGGGAAGGAGGGAGGAAGAGGAGGGAGGGGAGGGAGGGAAGAAAGAAAAGAAGGAAGGAGAGGAAAACGGGAGGGAGGGAGGGAAAGGAAGGAAGGAAAAGGGGGAGGGAGGAAGAGGAGGGAGGGGAAGAAGGGAGAGGGAGGGGGGGGAGGAAGGAAGTGGAAGGAAGGAGAGGAAAAAGGGGAAGGAAGGAGGGAGGGAGGAAGGGGAAGGAAGGAAGGAGAGGGAAAAAAGGGGAGGGAAGGAGGGAGGAAGAGGAGGGAGAGGAAGGGAGGAAGGAAGGAGGAGGGGGAGGGAGGAAGGAAGGGGAGGGAAGGAGAGGAAAAAGGGGAGGGAAGGAGTAAGGAAGAGGAAGGAAGGGAAGGAGCGAGCGAGGAAGGAAGGAAGGAGAGGGGTGGAGGGGAGGAGGAAGGAATTCTGTTGCTTGGCAACTGACTCATATTTATGACGGTCGCAGTGTCCTGGGGGGAGTGTCATGTGATCCTCTTCGGCTATCTTCTGACCAGCCAAGTCCATGGGAAAGAAACCAGATTCATTTAACAACCGTGTTACTAATTTAATACTTGACAACGGTGGCCAGGAAGGTCATAAAATGGGGCAAAACACACTTAGCAATTGCCTAGCTCAGCTATGGAAATTTGGGGCTCAATTGTGGTCATAAGTTGAGGACTCCCTGCATCTTGCAGAAAGAAGTTCCCATTTTCCAGCCTGGTCAGAAGTTTAATTTCCTGGTCAGGAGGACTCTCTGCTCCCCAAACCTTCTTCCCTAGAGCGGGGGTGGGGAACCTGGGCTCTTTTAGGACCGGTGGACTTCAACTCCCAGAATTCCTCAGCCAGCATGGAAACCTCTCCCTTTCTCCTCAACATGGTTGGCTCAGGAATTCTGGGAGTTGAAGTCCACCAGTCATGAAGGGGCCAAAGTTTCCCTCATGCTGGCTCAGGAATTCTGGGAGTTGAGGTCCGCAAGTCATAAAGGGGCTGTAGTTCCCCATGCTGGCTCAGGAATTCTGGGAGTTGAAGTCCGCAAGTCATGAGGGGGCCATAGTTCCCTCATGCTGGCTCAGGAATTCTGGGAGTTGAAGTCCACCAGTCATAAAAGAATCAAGGTTGCCCCATGCAGGAATTCTGGGAGTTGAAGTCCATGAGTCATGAAGGGGGGGCATTGTTCCCTCATGCTGGCTCAGGAATTCTGGGAGTTGAAGTCCACCAGCCATAAAAAGAGCCCAGGTTCCCCACCCCCGGCCTAGAGCCAGGGCACCCATCCTGGCCTGCTGTGTGCCGTGTTGTGCAAACACAACCTGTGTTGTAGCAACGGTGGGGCAGCAACGGAAGGCCAGGGCAGAGAGGGCCAGCGTGGCCCACAGGTGGAGACCAAGAATAGACGGGTGGCTTCTGGCAGGAGAAGCAGGAAGAGGAACTCTTTTAAATTGGGGGGGGGGGGAGAAGGCTGGTCACAGCTACTGGGCGCTCCCTTCATTGGAGAGCCACAGGGTGGGGAGGGGACACAATGCTGAATGGTGTCAAAGCAACTCCGAGGCCCATAAGGAGTTGAAAATGGGCAATCGATGGGTTTTTCCACGAAAAAAAGGGGCTCTCCTAAGTGTTTAGACTATGTTTCTCCACCATGGCAACTTGAAAATGGGTGGACTTCAACTCCCAGAATTCCCCAAACAGCATCTGGGAGTTGAAGTCCCCCCATCTTCAAGTAGCTCAAGTTGAGAAATACTGTCCTAAACCCAGACAACCGGCCTGCCTTGTCCTTCCCTTCCTTTCCCTTCCCTTCCTCACTTACTCATCATTTTCCCTTTCTCTCCATTCCCTCCTCCCTTTGTTTTCCCTTTCTCTCCTTCCTCCCTTTTTATCCTCTCTCCTTCCTTCCCTCCCTCCCTCCCCATCATTTCCATGTCTCCTTCCTTCCCTATCATTTTCCCTTCTTCCCTTCCTTCCTCATCACCTTCCCTTTCTCTTCCTCCTTCCCTACATCATTTTCCCTTCCTCTCCTTCCTCCCTCATTGTCCCTTTCTCTCCGTTCTCTCCTTCCCCATCGTTTCCATGTCTCCTTCCTTCCCTATCATTTTCCCTTCCTCCCTCATCACCTTCCCTTTCTCTTCCTCCTTCCCTACATCATTTTCCCTTCCTCTCCTTCTTCCCTCATTGTCCCTTTCTCTCCGTCCTCTCATTTTCTCTTCTTCCCTCATTTTCCCTTTCTCTCCTTCCTTACCTATCATTTTCCCTCTCTCCATCTCCTTCCTCCCTTCCTCTCTCATTTTCCCTTTCTCTCCTCCCTTTCTTTCCTTCCCCATCATTTCCATATCTCCTTCCTTCCCTATCATTTCCCCTTTCTCCCTCCCTTCCTCCCTCATTTTCCCTTTCTCTCCTTCCTTCCTTCTTACCTATCATTTCCCCTTTCTCTCCTTCATCTCCTTCCTCCCTTCACATCATTTTCTATTTGTCTCTTTTTCTTTCCCTTCCTTTCCCTCCTTTTCTATCATTTTTCCTTCCTTCCTTCCTTCCTTCCTCTCTTCTCCTCCGTCCCTTTCTCAAGTTAAAAGTTGAGAAACCCTAACATCCCTCTTGACTATGTGCTCTGCAGCCAAAGATGGAGAAGCTCTATACAGTCAGTAAAAACAAGACCAGGAGCTGACTGGGGCTCAGATCATGAGCTTCTCGTTGCAAAATTTAGGCTTAAATTGAAAAAAGTAGGGAAAAGCACTAGGCCACTCAGGTATGAACTAAATCATATTCCTAATGAATATACAGTAGAGGTGACAAATAGATTTAAGGAATTAGATCTGATAGACAGAGTGCCTGAAGAACTATGGATGGAAGTTCGCAACATTGTACAAGAGGTAACAACTAAAACCATCCCAAAGAAAAAGAAATGCAAGAAGGCAAAATGGCTGTCTGAGGAAGCTTTGCAAATAGCTGAGGAAAGAAGGGAAGTGAAAGGCAAAGGAGAAAGAGAAAGAAACATCCAATTGAATGCAGAATTCCAGAGAATAGCTAGAAGAGATAAGAATGCCTTCTTAAATGAACAGTGCAAAGAAATAGAAGAAAACAACAGAATAGGGAGGACCAGAGATTTCTTCAAGAAAATTGGAGATATGAAGGGAACGTTTCATGCAAAGATGGGCATGATAAAGGACCAAAATGGCAGGGACCTAACTGAGGCAGAAGAGATTAAGAAGAGATGGCAAAACTACACAGAAGAACTATACAAAAATGAGCTTAACATCCCAGATAACCACAATGAGATGGTCATTGACCTCGAACCAGACATCCTAGAATGTGAAGTGAAATGGGCCTTAGAAAATCTGAGCAACAACAAAGCTAGTGGAGGTGACAGTATTCCAGCTGAGCTATTCAAAATCTTAAAAGACGATGCAGTAAAAGTGCTACACTCAATTTGCCAGCAAATTTGGAAAACTCAACAGTGGCCACAGGATTGGAAAAGGTCAGCTTACATTCCAATTCCAAAGAAAGGCAATGCCAAAGAATGTTCAAACTATTGCACCATTGCACTCATTTCACATGCTAGTAAAGTTATGCTTAAAACCCTACAAGCTAGACTCCAGCAGTATGTGGATCGAGAACTACCAGAAGTACAGGCAGGATTTCGAAGAGGCAGAGGAACTAGAGATCAAATTGCCAACATACGCTGGATCATGGAGAAAGCTAGGGAGTTCCAGAAAAACATCTACTTCTGCTTCATTGACTATGCTAAAAAGCCTTTGATTGTGTGGATCACAACAAATTGTGGCAAGTTCTTAAAGAGATGGGAATACCAGATCATCTTATTTGTCTCTTGAGAAACCTTATATGCGGGTCAAGAAGCAACAGTGAGAACTGGACACGGAACCACTGATTGGTTCAAAATTGGAAAAGGAGTCCGGCAAGGCTGTATATTGTCGCCCTGCCTATTTAACTTATATGCAGAGCACATCATGAGAAAGGCAGGGCTAGATGAAACAAAAGTTGGAATTAAGATTGCCGGGAGAAATATCAACAACCTAAGATATGCGGATGATACCACTCTAATGTCAGAAAGCGAAGAGGAACTAAAGAGCCTCTTGATGCGGGTGAAGAAGGAGAGTGCAAAAGTTGGCTTGAAACTCAACATTAAGAAAACCAAAATCATGGCATCCGGCCCTCTCAATTCCTGGCAAATAGATGGAGAAGAAATGGAGGTAGTGACAGATTTTATTTTTCTGGGCTCCAAGATCACCGCAGATGGGGACTGCAGCCAAGAAATTAAAAGACGCTTGCTCCTGGGGAGAAAAGCTATGGCAAATCTAGACAGCATACTAAAAAGCAGAGACGTCACCCTGCCAACAAAAGTGCGTATAGTCCAGGCCATGGTTTTCCCAGTTGCAATGTACGGCTGTGAAAGTTGGACCATAAGAAAGGCTGAGCGCCAAAGAATTGAGGCCTTTGAACTATGGTGCTGGAGAAGACTCCTGCGAGTCCCCTGGACTGCAACGTGATCAAACCGGTCAGTCCTAGAAGAGATCAACCCTGACTGCTCTTTAGAAGGCCAGATCCTGAAGTTGAAACTCAAATACTTTGGCCACCTAATGAGAAGGAAGGACTCACTGGAGAAGGGCCTAATGCTGGGAAAGATGGAGGGCAAGAGAAGAAGGGGACGACAGAGAATGAGGTGGCTGGATGGAGTCCCTGAAGCAGGAGGTGTGAACTTAAATGGACTCCAGAAGATGGTAGAGGACAGGAAGACCTGGAGGAACATTGTCCATGGGGTTGCGATGGGTCGGACACGACTTCGCAATTAACAACAACAACAACAACATCCCTCCAGGACCTTCCCAAACGCTCACTGGCAGATCCAAAGGACGTGCCCGGGGAGGGGGGCAGGCCTGTTTGGGGGGAATTCTGGGAGTTGAAGTCCACCCGCCTCTCAGGTTGCTACGGTTTGAGAAACCCAGCCTGCAAGGCATCTGGAGTAAAGGTCTGCGGATCCCGCTTCCTTGCTCTTGCTCAGCTGAGTAGGACGGCAGATCAGATAAAACCCATTTGGCCAAACCCCAAATATTGGCTTCTGGGCTTTGGAGCCATTTAATGGTTTGCGGCGGGGGGGGGGGGAGGCCCCTGCCAGGAAATCCCAGCCCCCAGCAATCAATTTTTGCAAGAGGAAGCTGGGATTACGGGAAACCCAGTCAATAATCGAGCAGGGGACGGGATGGTTTTCAGCTCTTTTCCAAAGATAAATTGCTCCCAGAATGCTAACTGCCCCTTTCTTGACCAGGGATGGAGCATCCACAACTTCTGGAGGCGGGCTGTTCCACGGGTTTATTTATTTATTTATTTATTTATTTATGAGACTTATATACCGCTTTAAGTGCAAGCACTCTCTAAGCGGTGTACACCAGTAAGCAATGTATATATATATATTTACATTGCCCCCAACAATCTGGGTCCTCATTTTACCTACCTCGGAAGGATGGAAGGCTGAGTCAACCTTGAGCCGGTGAGATTTGAACCGCTGACCTGCTGAACACAGTCAGCTAAAGTGGCCTGCAGTACTGCACTCTAACTGCTGCGCCACCTCGGGTTAACTAGCTTTGAAAAGGCTGGGCTCAGCTCGACTTGCTGGAGGACAAGGACTGATTTAAGGCAAAACGGGAAGGGGATTGGTAGTTATGAAGGACCCCTGGCCATTGGGGACATCGGACGTTCTTGTTCTTGGGATAACAAAATAACAGGCTTGGAAGGGACCTTGGAGGTCTTCTAGTCCAACCATCTGGTCAAGCAGAAGATCTTATATCATTCCAGACAAAGGGCTGTCCAGTCTCTTCTTGAAAACCTCCGGTGATGGAGCGCCCACAAGACAAGCCCTTCCAGTGGTTAATTGTCCTCACTGTCCACTCATCCCTCTTAAAGCATGCCGGCTGGGGAATTCTGGGAGTGGAAGTCCACTCCTCTTAAAGCATGGCTGGCTGGGGAATTCTGGGAAATGAAGTCCACCCCTCTTAAAGCATGCTGGCTGGGGAATTCTGGGAGTCAAAGTCCACCCCTCTTAAAGCAGGCTGGCTGGGGGATTCTGGGAATGGAAGTCCACCCTCTTAAAGCAGGCTGGCTGGGGGATTCTGGGAGTGGAAGTCCACCCCCCTTAAAGCAGGCTGGCTGGGGAATTCTGGGAGGGGAAGCCCACCCTCTTAAAGCAGGCTGGCTGGAGGATTCTGGGAGTGGAAGTCCACCCCTCTTAAAGCAGGCTGGCTGGGGAATTCTGGGAGGGGAAGCCCACCCTCTTAAAGCAGGCTGGCTGGGGGATTCTGGGAGTGGAAGTCCACCCTCTTAAAGCAGGCTGGCTGGGGGATTCTGGGAGTGGAAGTCCACCCCTCTTAAAGCAGGCTGGCTGGGGGATTCTGGGAGGGGAAGCCCACCCTCTTAAAGCAGGCTGGCTGGGGGATTCTGGGAGTGGAAGTCCACCCTCTTAAAGCAGGCTGGCTGGGGGATTCTGGGAGGGGAAGCCCACCCCTCTTAAAGCAGGCTGGCTGGGGGATTCTGGGAGTGGAAGTCCACCCCTGTTCAAGTCACCAATTTTGAGAAACACTGAATCAGAAGCACAAGCTCCCCAGTCTCCAGGACTCAGAGGCTCCATTTGCCAGGCCAACCTCACTGCAAAGGAAACAAACTTGATTTCCTGGAAAAAATCTGACCCGGTCCACTGCTCACCTAATGGACTATTCATTCGGGCTGCGAGAGGAAAAGCTGACAATGAGACATTTCGGCAGAAACCCTCATCACGGATTCGCACATGACAGCGAAAATCCCAGACAAGCAGGTCAAAGGGGAGCAGCGTCAATCAGGAGACCCCAGGACTCGCTTCTGACCCAGGCCGTCCTGGCCAAGGGTTAATCATTTTATTGCCGTTGTAAAAACCTTGCAAGACTCGGACTCTGTGGCTGCAAGCAAAGAAGGCTGGCAATTCGGACGGGGGAGGGGGGGGGTCTCAGTGCATTGGACTGGGGAAATCGGCCGGAAGGGATGGCTGACCCCTTGGCTTAAAAGGTCCCTCTGTCAAAAGGTCAGATCCAAACGGGTAGAAGGTGACTGCCGAAAGCTCACAAAGCAGAATAGAATAGAATATGGAATGGAATAGAATGATGGGATGGAATAGAATCGAATAGAAAATAGAATAGAATATAGAATAGAATGGAATGGAATGGAATGGAATGATAGGATAGGGTAGGATAGAATAGAATAGAATAATGAAATGAAGTAGGAGAATAGAGTAGAATAGAATAGAATAGAATAGAATAATGAAGGAGAATAGAATAAAATAGAATAGAATAGAATAGAATAGAATAGAATAGAATAGAATAGAATAGAATAATGAAGGAGAATAGAATAGAATAGAATAGAATAATGAAGGAGAATAGAATAGAATAGAATAGAATAATGAAGGAGAATAGAATAGAATAATGAAGGAGAATAGAATAGAATAGAATAATGAAGAATAGAATAGAATAATGAAGGAGAATAGAATAGAATAGAATAGAATAGAATAGAATAGAATAATAAAGGAGAATAGAATAGAATAGAATAATGAAGGAGAATAGAATAGAATAGAATAGAATAGAATAGAATAGAATAGAATAGAATAGAATAGAATAGAATAATAAAGGAGAATAGAATAGAATAGAATAATGAAGGAGAATAGAATAGAATAGAATAGAATAGAATAGAATAGAATAGAATAGAATAGAATAGAATAGAATAGAATAGGCAGGAAACTCTAGGCCATTTCAGACAAATGGATACCATTTCAGACAAAGTCAACCACAAAACCAGCTTCCCACAACTTGTGGATTGCAGGAAGTCCTCAACTTACAATGGATCATTTAGTGACCGTTCAAAGTGACAATGGCACCGGGGGAGGGAAAAAAGGGATTTAGGTCCGTTTTCCACACTTAACAACCGTTGCAGCATTCCCCACGGTCACTCGGTCAAAATTCAGACGCTCGGTAACTGACTCCTATTTGTGACGGTTGTGGTGTCCTGGGGATGTGTGTGTGTGTGTGTGTGTGTGTGTGTGTGTGACGTGATCCCCTCGGGCGACCTACTGACCAGCAAAGTCTAGAGGGAAAACACATTCCTTTAACAACCGGATTCTAACTTAACAACTGTAGCAAAAAAGGGGCAAAACTCACTGAACAAATTTCTCGCCTAGCAACGTTAAGTTTTGGGCTCAATTGAGGTCGTAAGTCGAGGACGGCTTGAATGGCCTCACCCTCCCAGTGCATCTGAGAAGCGTGCAGGGCTGCTAATCTCTTGTTTACACCGAGGTGGACGGCCGAGTATCCACCTCCTCCTCCTTCTATTGATAACCCACAGCAGTTATCAGCTGGTTCCAGGGAAGGGTGTGTCCCCCCCCCTTCTGATTTGAAAAGGGGGGGGGTGGATACATCAAAGTCACTGGGGTGTTCAGTCACCGGCACCTCCCCCCACACACATACACACTCCTGGTTTGCACAGCTGCATACACACACACACACACACACACACACACACACAGAACCACTGACTAGGCTTTCAAGGGCACCATTTAGTTTGTGGTTTCCTAAACAGGCATTTGAGGTCAGTTTCCAGGCTGGCCTGCAAGGGAGAAGAAACAAGCCAGGTTGTAAGGGAGAAACAAGCCAGAATCCTCCTCCTCTTCCTCCATTCTAGCACTACGATGTTGGGTCATGAAATGTCTGCAAGAAAAGCACCCAGCTCAGAGGTCATCCAGGACCCCACAGTCATCATCTTCTTCTTCTTCCTCTTCCTCCCATACCGCCTCCCTTCTAGCATTGATGATGTTACCTAGTTGGGTCATGAGAGGTCTGCAAGAAAACCACCCAGCTCAGAGAGCACAAAGGAGCCCACAGTCACCATTTTCCTCCTCCTCCTCCTCCTCATCATCATCATCACAAACCCCCTCCCTTCTAGCACTGGTGATGTTACCTAGTTGGGTCATGAAACGTCTGCAAGGAAACAAACAAGCTCAGAGGGCACCAAGGACCCCACAGTCATTGTCTTCCTCCTCCTCCTCCTCCTCCTCCCCCCCCCTTTCTAGCACCAAAGACCCCACGGTCCTCCTCCTCCCCCTCCCCCCCTTCTTCCCCATGACATTTCCTCATTGGGTCATGAAACATCTCCAAAAAGCCACGGTGCTCTACCGAGGACCCCACGCCAGTCTGCTAAATATCTCCTAAACATCCGGAGGAAACTCGCTGCCTTCCAGGGGCAGACCCCCCCCGAACCGGACCCCCAACTTCTCGCTGCTGGGAGGGGGGGGGGAGGCTGCCCTGAACCCTTGGCAGTGAGCAGGCTTCAGAGAAAAGAGTAGAGCAGAAGGTGCCGTTTGGCGAAGGAGCAGCGGCCCTGGCTACATTTCTGCATTCGGGTGAACAATGCCGTTAATCAAATCTCATCGTTAACTCCTACTGAGCGAGAGGGGGGGAGAGGGGGGGAGAGAGAGGGGAGAGAGAGAGAGAGAGAGAGAGAAAAGAAGAAGAAGAAGAAGAAGAAGAAGAAGGAGAAGGAGAAGGAGAAGGAGAAGAAGAAGAAGAAGAAGTCTTCTTATTTGGACCGGGGGGGCTCTACTCACGGTTACTCATGCCCTTGTCACCTCAAGATTGGACTACTGTAATGTGCTCTACATGGGGCTACCCTTGAAGAGCATTTGGAGGCTGCAGTTGGTTCAGAATGCAGCCGCAAGAGCGATTGTGGGTGCACCAAGGTACGCCCACGTGTCACCTATCCTCCGCGAACTGCACTGGCTTCCTGTGGGTCTCCGGATGCAATTCAAGGTGTTGGTTGTCACCTTTAAAGCCCTTCATGGCTTAGGACCAGGTTACTTACAGGACCGCATACTGCTGCATAGTTCCCAGAGACCGGTGAGGTCCCACAGATTGGGCCTCCTTCAGGTCCCGTCGGCCAGACGATGTCGGCTGGCGGGCCCTCGGGGAAGGGCCTTTTCTGTGGTGGCTCCGACGTGGTGGAATCAACTCCCCCCCCCCCGAGATTCGAACTACTCCCACCTTGCCGGCCTTCAAGAAAGCCATTAAAACTCTCCTGTTCTGGCAGGCCTGGGGCTGATGTCCCCGGGGGGGGGGGGCGGGATACGATTGGGACATGCTGTGTGAATGTATTCATTTTTAACTGTTACATTTGTTGTTTTAATTTTGTACGCCGCCCTGAGTCCCTAGAGATTGGGCGGCATATAAATTTTACTAATAATAAATAAATAAATAAATAAATAGGAGGAGGAGGAGAAGCAGCAGCAGCAGCCTTGAAATCTGGCTTCGCAGTCCGAGCAGACCCTGCTTTAGACCATCTCAGGCTCCAAATGCAGCAAGAACCCAAAATACAGCTACTACGAAGTTACAATGGACCCTTGTAGGGCAGACGCCCCCAACCTTTGGGGCACCAGGGACCACCAGTTCCATGGAGAGAGGTTTTTCCACGGACCGGAGAGTGCGTGGTTTTGTGTGCTGCCTGCATCCCGCGGATGGGGCTTGGCTTGTTTGTGCGGCCCCGTTGCTGGCATGCCATGGCCCGGTGGCGGTCCACAGCCTGGGGATTTGGGACCCCTGTTGAGGAGACCCTTCTTCCTGCTGTTTTTCTCACGCTGGAGGTCACCTTAGGTCTTCAGGACGAAGAGCCCTCAAAATATCTGTCCTCCCACTAACTTTTTTTCTGTCTCCTTTTGGGACCAATTTGTCTTGCACTAGCAAACTGCAGAGAACCATGGATTAATTTTAAATTGCTCTACACCAAGGTTTAAGACCTATGCACTTCAACCTCCAGAATCCCCCAGGCAGCCTTCTTTAAGAGGGGTGGGCTTCCACTCCCAGAATCCCCCAGCCAGCATGCTTTAAGAGGGGAGGACTTTGACTGGGAGCTTCTTGGGAGTTGAAGTCCACAGATCTTAAAGTGGGCCAAGGTCAGGAAACCCTGCTTATACACACGCAACACTTTTGGTTAACCACCGCCTTGAAACTAAAATAGGAGGGAGTCTGTTCTTGAGCCATACATTGTGATTTGCAAAGCCCGAAAGCTGGTTCCCATCATCGCACTAACCCCCAATGCGGTTTTGCTTGGCAAGGGGCAGCCTGTGGTGTGAACTCCGCTGACCACAACAGATGTGCAGCTGTTGGTTAAGAACAGACAGCAGCTACTCAGGGAAAGATGGAGCTGCTTCTCGGACAATTAAACTCCAGGTTGATTCGGCCTTCCATCCTTCTGAGGTCGGTAAAATGAGGACCCAGATTGTTGGGGGCAAATAGGTTGACTCTGTAAACCGCTCAGAGAGGTCTGTAAAGGACTGCGAAGCGGTATATAAGTCTAAGTGCGGAAGGAAGGAAGGAAGGAAGGAAGGAAGGAAAAGGGAAGTGGGGAAGGGTGGGGGGAAGGGAGGGGGAAGGAAGGAAGGAAAAGGGAAGTAGGAAAGGGTGGGTGGGTGGAAGGGAGGGGGAAGGGGGAAAGAAAGGAGGAAGGAAAGAAGGAAGGAAAAGGGAAGTGGGGAAGGGTGGGTGGACAGGAGGAAGGAAGGAAGGAAGGAAGGAAGGGAGGAAGAAGGAGAAGGGGGGAAGGGAAGAAGGAAGGAAAAGGGAAGTGGGGACGATGGGTGGATGGGAGGAAGGAAGGAAGGAAGGAAGGAAGGAAGGAAGGAAGGAAGGAAGGAAGGAAGGAAGGCAGGCAGGCAGGCAGGCAGGCATGGTGGCGCAGTGGTTAGAGTGCCTTATTGCAGGCTGACTCTGCCCACTGCCAGCAGTTTGATCCTGACCGGCTCCAGGTTGACTCAGCCTTCCGTCCTTCCAAGGTCGGAAAAGTGAGGACCCAGATTGTTGGGGGCAAATAGGCTGACTCTGTAAAACTTCTTAGAGAGGGCTGTAAAGCACCATGAAGCTGTATATAAGTTTGCTATTGCTTGGGAAGGAAGGAAGGAAGGAAGGAAGGAAGGAAGGAAGGAAGGAAGGAAGGAAGGAAGGAAGGAAGGAAGGAAGGAAGGAAGGAAGGAAGGAAGGAGTTATGTCGCAGTGGTTAGAATGCAGCACTGAAGGCTGAAGGAAAAGGGAAGTTTGCTACTGCTTGGGAAGGAAGGGAGGGAGGGAGGGAGGAAGGAAGGAAGGAAGGAAGGAAGGAAGGAAGGAAGGAAGGTGTGATGTCGCAGTGGTTAGAATGCAGCACTGCAGGCTGACTCTGCCCACAGCCAGGAGTTTGATCCTGACCCGCTCCAGGTTGACTCAGCTCCGTCCGAGGTCAGAAAAATGAGGACCCAGATTGTTGGAAGCAAATAGGCTGACTCTGTACACCGCTTAGGGAAGGCTGTAAAGCACCATGAAAGCGGTATATAAGTCTAAGTGCTGTTGCTATTGCTATAGCTAACTCCAAAATGCAAACTTTTTTAAAAATTACGATTCCCCTTCTTTCCTCTTCCTCAGTTATTTTTCCTGGTGTTTATTTTATTTACTGATTGATTGATTGACTGATTGATTTCTATGCTACCCATCTCACCAATAGGGAACTAAAGCAGGGGGTCCTCAGACTTGGCTGGCTGAGGAATTCTGAGAGTTGAAGTCCACAAGTCTGAAAGTGGCCAAGTTTGAGGACCCCTGCTCTAGATGGTGCCAGCTTCCAACTGAGTAAAAAAAATGTTTTGCAGGCAGTCCTTGATTTACAACAGTCCATTTAGTGACCGTTCAAAGTTACGACGGGAGTGAAAAAAGTGACTTACGGCCGGTTTTCACACTGAGGACGGTTGCATCCCCAGGGTCACGTGATCAAAATTTGGGTGCTGGTTCATATTTATGACGAGTGCAGTGTCCCGGGGTGATGTGATCTGCTTTTATGACCTTCTGGCAACCAAAGTCAATGGGGAAGCCAGATTCGTTTAAGGACCGTGTAGCAAACTTAATAACAACTGCAGTGAATCAGTTAGAACAATTAACCAGTGGAACAACCTGCCTCCAGAATCGGTGAAGGCTCCAACACTGGAAGTTTTTAAGAAGAAACTGGACAGCCATTTGTCCAAAATGATGATCTCTAACGTCCCTTGCAACTACTACTACTACTACTACTACTACTACTAGTACTACTACTACTTCTTCTTCTTCTTCTTCTTCTTCTTCTTCTTCTTCTTCTTCTTCTTCTTCTTCTTCTTCTTCTTCTCCTCCTCCTCCTCCTCCTCCTCCTCCTCCTCCTCCTCCTCCTCCTTACTACTACTACTTCTTTAACCACTGTGGCAAGAAAGGGCAAATGGGACAAATCTCACTTAAGAACTGCCTTGCTTGGCAGCAAACATTTGGGGCTCAAGTGTGGTGGTTAAGCCGAGGTCTAACTGTATTACTGTTAACTTTTTACTGTTAACTTGATTATTTTAACATTTTAACATCTTTCCTCTTTATTCTCACTTGGTTGTCAGCTGCCTAGAATTGCCTCTTGCTGAGAGATGGGGGGGGCATATTTAACCAATACACCAATGTAAAGCAAGAACGTCGAATATTAAGATCATAAACATTGCTACTAAAATCGGCTTAAAAATTAACCAAGATGGCCAGGAAGAAAACAAGATGCAGAAGGGGAGGCGTTGGGGGGGGGAGTGTCTTATCTCAGTCTGTTAACTATCTCCCAAGTGACACACCCCCTCAAGGCCAAGGGGGGGGGGGTTAATTGGCAGCCTTAGGTTTTCAAGGCCAAAACGGTGGATGCAAATCCCATTTGGTGCTTTTCCAGACTCGTTTGTCTCCCATTGAGCATTAAGGGGGGGGGGGTCCTGGGATCCATATCCCCCTCCCCACCCAGTCTGACAATCACTCCCTTATCTGGGTGACATATGGTCCCCCTCCCTTTCTGCTGCCGAATCCAATCTCTCTTTGCTGACACGGACGTCTCTGGAGCTATTCCTGGCTGGCCTTCTCCGACATCTGATCAGGAGCGATGCCAGCCCCCTTCCCCACCCACCCACCCCGGTTATGGGGGCAGAGAGCTTGGAGGGAGATCCAGCCAGGAAGCCAAGGCCAGCTGGGTATTCTGCAGCACGAGGTTGTGCGGTTGCATCAGGCTTCAGAAAAAAGGGATTCAGCATAGAAACTGACCAGGAAGTAGAATTGCAAAATCTTTTAAGGCAGGGATATCCAACCATGGGAACTTGAAGCCTTGTAGACTTCAGCTCCCAGAATCCCCCAGCCAACTTTGGCAACTTTAAAAGCCTCGTGGACTTCAGCTCCCAGAATCCCCCAGCCAACTCTGGCAACTTTAAAAGCCTCGTGGACTTCAGCTCCCAGAATCCCCCAGCCGACTTTGGCAACTTTAAAAGCTTCGTGGACTCCGACTCCCAGAATTCCCCAGCAGCCATAGCTGGCTGGGGAATTCTGGGAGTTGACATCCATAATGCTTCAAGTTGCCATGCGCAGACATTCCTGATTACAGTTCAACAGTCACAGCCTATCTTGACCAAGATAAGCTCCCCCCCAACCCAGAAACCCAACTCGGCTTGTTTATGTGGGAATCCTAGTTTGTTTCCCAGGGGTAAACGGCAGCCTACCGCACGCCCTCGCTGCAACTTTGCTGAAGAAGATAAAGTGAGGCGAAGAAATTGCAACAAAATCTCAAGGAACTTGACATTCCCAACAAGGCATCCATCCAAAAAAAAAAAAAAAGTTTTTCTCCACTCCGGAGGCGTTGAAAGCGCCCAAAGCGGGTCAATAAATCAAACCGTATTCACAACAATAACACGGAACTAAGACACCAACAATTCCACGTTTCGGCGTGTCCGTGGCTTAACGCGAAGCCTGCTCATCTGGAGCAGCCGAGCTGGGACGAGACAAAGCAGGAGGGTCGCTTCTCCTTGATAATGGGGGGGGGGGTTTCCCGGGGGGAGGGGAGAAGACCCCCGTCCCCTTCTCGGGGGTCAAAGCGCCAAAGAGGCTCCGTTCACACGACCGCTAACCCGGGTCGAGGGGCCGTGAGAACGCCGCCAAGGGGGGGAGAAGCCTACGGGGAGACCCGGCCAGCCCCCCTCGGCAGCAGTTTGCGCTCGCGTCTCTCGCTTCCTCCGGCCCGGCAGACCGGGAAGGAAGCGCTGGGCTGGTCCCCAAAAGGTCCCGTAGCCAGCCAGGCAGCCCCCGCGGCCGGTCCGGAGCTCGGGCCCAGCGCGCTTCGGGAGAAAGTTTGCAGAAGGCTCGGGGGAAGTTTGAAGAAGGCGCCCCCCCTCGAAAGCGCAGAAGTGGGGAGAGGAGAGGCAGCCTGGCCGGCGGAGGAAAACTCCAGCGGGAGTTTGGGGGGGGGGGGGAAGCAAGGAGCCGGCGCGAGCCCCGCTCCCTCCCTCCATTCTGAGACTAGCCCCCCCGCCCCCCTAAAGTGCAAAAGTGGGGGGGGGGCCGAGAGGAAAGGCAAACTCCAGCGGGAGTTTGGGGAGGGGGGGGAAGCAAGCAGCCGGCGCGACCCCCGCCCCAGCCTGACTCCCTCCCTCCCTCCCTCCATTCTGAGACTAGCCCCCCCCGCCCCCTAATGCGCAAAAGTGGGGGGGGGGCGAGAGGAAAGGCAAACTCCAGCGGGAATTTGGGGAGGGGGGGACAAGCAGGCGGCGCGACCTCCGCCCCAGCCTGACTCCCTCCATTCTGAGACTGGCCCCGCCGCCCCTTTAAAGCGCAAAAGTGGGGGGGGGAGCAGAGAGGAAAGGCAAACTCCAGCGGGAGTTTGGGGACGGGGGGGGGGGAAGCAAGCAGCCAGCGCGACCCCCGCCCCAGCCTCCCTCCCTCCGTTCTGAGACTGCCCCCCCGCCTCCCTAAAGCGCAAAAGTGGGGGGGGGGGGGGTAGAGAGGAAAGGCAAACTCCAGCGGGAGTTTGGGGACGGGGGGGGGGAAGCAAGCAGCCAGCGCGACCCCCGCCCCAGCCTCCCTCCCTCCGTTCTGAGACTGCCCCCCCCCGCCTCCCTAAAGCGCAAAAGTGGGGGGGGGGCAGAGAGGAAAGGCAAACTCCAGCGGGAGTTTGGGGAGGGGGAGGAAGCAAGCAGCCGGCGCGACCCCCGCCCCAGCCTGACTCCCTCCCTCCGTTCTGAGACTAGCCCCCCCGCCCCCCCTAAAGCACAAAAGTGGGGGGGCATAGAGGAAAGGCAAACTCCAGCGGGAGTTTGGGGGGGGGGGAAGCAAGCAGCCAGCGCGACCCCCGCCCCAGCCTCCCTCCCTCCCTCCGTTCCGAGACTGGCCCCCCCGCCCCCCTTAAAGCGCAAAAGTGGGGGGGAGGCAGAGAGGAAAAGCAAACTCCAGCGGGAGTTTGGGGAGCGGGGGGGGGGAAGCAAGCAGCCGGCGCGACCCCCGCCCGCTGGACTCACAGCTGGTTGATGGCGTTCTGCGAGATGACGGCGTCGGCCGAGAAGTGGGGGATCATCCTGGGCGCGGGGGGTCCGGGCCGGCCGGAGGGGCGGAACGGGCCGGCCGGGCGGCCACCCCCGGGCTGACTCCGCTGCGCTGCCCCCCGCGGGCTCATGGGGGGGCTGCGCGCTCCCGGCTGCCTTGCGCGGCTTTTGCGCGAGAGCCGGAGCGGCCGGCGGGCCCCCTCTGGGTTGCTGCTGCTCCTGCGGCGGCGGTTGCTGCTGCTGCGCTCCGAGTGCGCAAGAGCGAGCCTGCCCAGCGCCCGGCCGGCCCGGGCCGCCCCTTCGCCGGCCACGAGGAGGAGGAGGAGGAGGAGGAGGAGGGCGGGGCGCGCAGCCGGCCGGGCGGACCAAGCACGGAGCCATCGGCCCCAGCAAGCCGGAAAGCAGCGACCTCGCCCGGCCAGGGCGGCTGGTTGGGTCCCCTCGGCTTGGTAGAAGCAAGCGCCCCCGGCTGGCGGCTGGGGCTCCGCCCGCCCGTGGCTCCAAGGGCGACTTTAAGATTAGTCGACTTCCACTCCCAGAATCCCCCAGCCAGCCTGCTTTAAGAGGGGTGGGCTTCAGCTCCCAGAATCCCCCAGCCAGCCTGCTTTAAGAGGGGTGGGCTTCCGCTCCCAGAATCCCCCAGCCAGCCTGCTTTAAGAGGGGTGGGCTTCCGCTCCCAGAATCCCCCAGCCAGCCTGCTTTAAGAGGGGTGGACTTCCACTCCCAGAATCCCCCAGCCAGCCTGCTTTAAGAGGGGTGGACTTCCACTCCCAGAATCCCCCAGCCAGCCTGCTTTAAGAGAGGTGGGCTTCCGCTCCCAGAATCCCCCAGCCAGCCTGCTTTAAGAGGGGTGGGCTTCTACTCCCAGAATCCCCCAGCCAGCCTGCTTTAAGAGGGGTGGGCTTCCGCTCCCAGAATCCCCCAGCCAGCCTGCTTTAAGAGGGGTGGGCTTCCGCTCCCAGAATCCCCCAGCCAGCCTGCTTTAAGAGGGGTGGGCTTCCGCTCCCAGAATCCCCCAGCCAGCCTGCTTTAAGAGAGGTGGGCTTCCGCTCCCAGAATCCCCCAGCCAGCCTGCTTTAAGAGGGGTGGGCTTCTACTCCCAGAATCCCCCAGCCAGCCTGCTTTAAGAGGGGTGGGCTTCAGCTCCCAGAATCCCCCAGCCAGCCTGCTTTAAGAGGGGTGGACTTCCCCTCCCAGAATCCCCCAGCCAGCCTGCTTTAAGAGAGGTGGGCTTCCGCTCCCAGAATCCCCCAGCCAGCCTGCTTTTATGTGGTGGGAATGCCCAAAGATCCGTGAATATTGGAACAGGACAAGAAACTGGTTGAGGGATATATTAACACTGGACTTAGAGTTAAAACCTGAACTCTCCTTGTTGGGAATAACGACAGAAAAATACGACAAGGGAACAATCGACCTGCTGCTACACATCCTGACGGCAGCTAGGCTTGCCTTTGCGCCAAAATGGAAGAGCAAGGAAATTCCCACAGAGGAAGAGTTAATACATAAAATATTAGCATGTGCGGAAATGGACAGGCTCACAAGGATATTAAAAGACAAACGTGGATCAGTTTATTATGAAACCTGGGATAAATTTTACCGCTGGAGGAATTCGAAGAGGACGGTCGGGGTTAAAGACGAGTGTTAAGATAGAAATAGACGTTATTTTAGAACAAGTATTGTATATAAAACTTAGATGTATATGTAGAGAGGAAGAACTGATTGTAAAAAGTGGAATAATCTGATAAGAATGTATATACTGGAATGTCACGTCAAATCCAATGTTTGTTTTTCACTGTATTATAAATAAAATTTGCAAAAAAAAAAAGAGGGTGGGCTTCTATTCCCAGAATTCCCCAGCCAGCCTGCTTTAAGAGGGGTGGGCTTCTACTCCCAGAATCCTCCAGCCTGCCTGCCTGCCTTCCTACCTACCTACCTAGCTACCACCATCCATCCTGGAGAGCTTCTCCTAGCAGTTCCTCACCCAAAAAGAGGGCCCTCCTCTAGATGACCCCCCCTCTGCATCCCTCCATGTGGCCTTTGGCCCCACGGGGTCCGAGGGTCAGACATCCAGTTCCACACCCCCCCCCCCCCGCTCTTGTGCAAGGCGCCTGGGGCAAGTCTCGTTTGGGCCGGTCTGAGCCAAAGCTCGGCTCCAGCAGAACCTCTGGGTGGCCCGGCCCTTTCCGAGATCCTTTAGGGCAGCGGTTCTCAACCTGTGGGTCGGGACCCCATTTGGGGTCGAATGACCATTTCATAATTGTGCAATAATAATAATAATAATAAAGTTGGAAGGGATCTTGGAGGTCATCTAGTCCAGCCCCCTGCTCAGGCAGGAAACCCTAGACCAGTGGTTCTCCACCTGTGGGTCGGGACCCCATTTGGGGTCGAAGGACCATTTCACGGGGGTCGCCAAACAACGCAGTCCCCCATTTTTTCCCCCTTTTCCTTAGCTGTGCTACTCCCTTTTATTCTATTGGCTTTCGAAAGCCAATAGAATAGACTCTCTTGAATAGAGTCCAATTCTATTGGCTTTCAAAAGTCAATAGGAATTGTCCAGGCTGTCTCTGCCCTGCTGAGCCCACCAAAAGTCCCGTTCTGCAAACGGTGCTGCACCAGTTGAGTAGTCCTTGACTTACGACCGGTTGAGTAGTCCTCGACTTATAACCGGTTGGGGGTCACGGCATTAAAAAGGTTGAGAACCACTGCTTTAGGGGCATCTCTGCCTCTTGTGCAGAGATGCCCCTAAAGGCCTAAAGGCCACTTCTGTTTGTGGTGTGTGTGTGTGTGTGTGTGTGTGTGTGTGTGTGTGTGTGTAAGAAAAAGGGCTGCCTTTTGTAATCGGCTTCCCAGGATGACTCCTGGTCCGGGGGCTGCAGGCTGGGCAAGAGTTTGGGCCCCTTGAATGGTCCAAGTCGAAGGACCCCAAACGTGGCAGCCTTTTCTTGCGCAGAAGGTGCTGAGACCCCCAAGCCCCCTCGGCTGCACCACCTTGGCCAGCTCCCCTTTCTCAGAGGGGATGGTCTTCTCCCTCCCTCCCTCCCTCCCTCCCTTTTTCCTCCTTCCTTCCTTTCTTTTCTTTCAAAAGGACTTTCGTTTCCTTTCTTTCTTCCTTGCTTCCCATTTCTTTCTTTCTCCAGCTGCTTCCCTCCCTGTACTTTCTTCTTTTTCTCCTTCCTCCCTCCCTCCCTCTATCTTCTTTCTCTTTTTTCTTCCTTCCTTCCCTCCATCCTTCCTTGCTTCCTTTTTTTTCTTTCCCTCCCTCCCTCCCTTCCTCTATCTTATTTCCTTTTTCTTCCTTCTATCCTTCCATCCGTCCCTTCCTTTTTCTTTCTTTCCTTTCCCTAACTTCCTCCTTTCCCATATTTTCTTCCTTTTCTCCTCCCTCTTTCTTTTCCTTCCTTCCTTCCTTCCTTCCTTCTTTTTTCTTTCTTCCTTCCTTCCCTCCCTCCGTCTTTTCCTTTCTTTCTTGTTTTCTTTCTTTCTTTTCTTTCTTTTTTCTTCCTTCCCTCTGTCTTTCCCTTTCTATCTTTCTTTTTTCTTCCTTCCTTTCTTTTCCTTCCTTCCCTCCCTCTTTCTTTCTTTTTCTTCCTTCCCTCCCTTTTTCTTTCTTTCTTTCTCTTCCTTCATTCTTTTTTCTTTCTTCTTTCCTTCCTTTCTTTTCCTTCCTTCCTTCCTTCCCTCCCTCCCTGTCTTTCTTTTTCTTCCTTCCTTCCTTCTTTCTATCTTTCTTTTTTCTTCCTTCCTTTCTTTTCCTTCCTTCCTTCCCTCCCTCTTTCTTTCTTTTCCTCCTTCCCTCCCTTTTTCTTTCTTTCTTTCTCTTCCTTCATTCTTTTTTCTTTCTTCTTTCCTTCCTTTCTTTTCCTTCCTTCCTTCCTTCCTTCCCTCCCTGTCTTTCTTTTTCTTCCTTCCTTCTTTCTTTCTTTCTTTTTTCTTCCTTTCTTTCTTTTTTCTTTCTTTCTTTGTCCTTCCCTTCCTCTCCCTCTCTCAAATCACCCCTCCCACAGAGCTGAGGATCTTGAACGGTGCCTCAGGAAGTGTTTGGCCCCAGATGTGAACGGCTGCAAGCCTTCCTGTTGCGGAAGGGCTGAGGAAGGGCTGGCAAAGGGCTTCTAGGGGCTTTTTCAAAGAACACCAAGGGAGAGGTTGAGCCATTTCCCTGAAAATCCCACACAGTCCCCTGGCATTGCTGGTCCAGACCCTGGAGAGGGGAATGAACCACGGACAAAATCCGACTTCCTCCGCCGGTTTTGGAAAGCTGGGCAACCAGAGGCCAGGATCCAAAAGGGGCCTCGTCTCTCTGACGTGACGGCGTGTAATCAAGCAGGCTGGCCTGCTCCGGGGCCAGCAGAGCCCATTCCCTGCACAGAAAGACTGAGCTGCGCTTTATTCAAGGGATCCAAGGTTAACAGTTTTGCAGGACGACACACCAAACCGTCACTTGACTGTGAGCCAGCCGTGTGCAGCAGCAGCAGCCCAAAAAGCTAACACAATCCTGGGTTGTATAAACAGAGGCATAGAATCAAGATCACGCAAAGTATTAGTACCGCTTTACAAAACCCTAGTAAGACCACACCTGGAATACTGCATCCAGTTTTGGTCACTATATCACAAAAAAGATGTTGAGAGTTTGGACAAAAGAGGGGGTCAAACTATTCTCCAAAGCATCAGAGGGCAAGACAAGAAACAACGGTTGGAAGCTGGTCAAGGAGAGAAGCAACCTGGAATTAAGGAGAAACTTCCTGATAATGAGGACAATCGACCAGTGGAACAGCTTGCCACCAGAAATCTTAGGCGCTCCATGACTGGAGATTTTTAAGAAGAGGCTAGAGAGTCACCTGTCTGAGACGGTATAGTTCTCCTGCTTGAGCGGGGGGGCTGGACTAGAAGACCTCCAAGGTCCCTTCCAGCACTATTCTATTCTATTCTATTCTATTCTATTCTATTCTATTCCTGTCCGAGCGGGGGGTTAGACTAGATGACCTCCAAGGTCCCTTCCAACTTTATTATTATTATTATTACTACTACTACTACTACTACTACTACTACTATTATTATTATTATTATTATTATTATATACTGGAAGTTTTTAAGAAGAGACTGGACAGCCATTTGCCTGAAATGGTGTAGGATTTCCTACCTGAGCAGGGGGTTGGACTAGATGACCTCCCAGGTCCCTTCCAACGTTATTATTATTATTATTATTACCTCCAAGGTCCCTTCCAACTGTGTTGTTCTTGTTTTTCAACTGTGGCCACCTGAAGCTGCGTGGACTTCAACTCGCAGCATAGCTGGCTGGGAACTCTGGGAGTTGAAATCCACACGGCTTCCATTTGCCCCGGTTGGGAAACGTAGCCCTGGTGGAATAAACCCAGATTCTTAACTGTGGAGGAAGCAAGTTGGCCAGTTGCTCTCCCGAAAGCAGGCCATTCTCCCTGCAGATGGATCCCCGGAGGGCCTTTTCAACGCGGGCCGTTGCTTATTTACAGGCTGCTTTTGCAGATTTGGAATTAGTTTAAGCCAGCTCTCCACCCAAAAGGCGTAGGTGGAAGTTCCCTGCCATTCAGTAGATCTCTGAGCAAGCCGAGTCGGGCTTGCCTGACTTTAAATGGGAGCCTCCCTTTTTCTCAAATTCCTCCTGTTTATGAGGGAGTGAAATGCGGTTTTTCATCTGTTCGGATACCGAAGGTGTCTTGGGGGCAGGGATTGTGTGCTTTGGATGGCGAGATGGGTGGCGTATAAATGAATGAATGAATGAATGAATGAATGAATGAAAGAAATACGGGAGGGAGGGAGGGAGGGAAGAAGGAAGGAAGATTAGAAGGCAGGAAGATGAGAAAGGGACAAAGAGGGGAAGGGAGGGGAAAATTCCAGCAACCATTCTTTGTATGTTTTAGCCTTGTATGTTTCGCTCAACACTGGCCTGGAGGCTTCCCTATCCCCCAGTCTCTTGATTTTTGAACATCAACGGCAAGCTTTTATTTATTTTTTTAGTGGAGACACTGGGACTTGAACCCAGGACCTTTTGCAAATGGAGGAATTATCTGGTGAATTACGCCCCTGGTCAAAGCTGGGATAGCTGCACGCAGACCTCAAATTCCTATTCATCAAATGAAATATTTTTTTTTCCCCTCCGCCGATGACCTTAATGCTAGCTAGTGCGCTTGGCTTCTGTGTGTTTGTGCCTGTCTGTGTGTGTGTGAAAGGGAGAGACACAGAACGGATAACAACGTCAATCACACCTTTTTTTGTTTTGCTTTTTGCACCGCTGACACTATTTTCCTGACACCACGAAGAAGAAGACCCAGAAACAGAGGAAGGAAACGCTTATTCTGCCGTCCCTGCAAGATTTTCTGCGCCGGGCAGTCTGAAAAAGCGTGTGTCTGTGTGACTGTGGTGTTCGGAAGATAACCATATTTCGGGCATATTTCAAATATTTTCTCCTGATGGGAAAGGGCTGTCTGGGGCCGATGGGCCGGCCGACCTCTGGACTGAACTTCCTGTTGCAAAGCTGGGAATAGCGAGGTCTGGAAAGAGAGAAATCCCCAGGAAAAACTGCCTTGCAGAAGATTAGCTGAGTGGGGGGCTGGTGGGGGGGCTTTCTTCCCCTGATTTGCAGATAACAAGTTTGTTCCCAGAGAAATATTTGGCCTACATTTTTTTTCCCCCTGCTCCCCCCAGCCTGGAAAGATAATCTGCTTTTTAAACGCTCCACGTTTAACGCCGGATCGAAGAGGCTGAAATGGTACGGTACACGTAGTCCTCGACTTACGACAACCGAGTCCAACGTTGCTGTTGTTAAGTGAGACGCTTCTTGCCCCAGGTGACGACCTACCTGGCTGCAATTGTTAAGGGAATCACTGCCATTGTTAAGTGAGTCACACAGTTGTTAAGTGAATCCAGTTTCACCCCCCCCCCCCCGTTGACTTTGCTCGTCAGAAAGTCACAAAAGGGGATCCCGTGAACACCCCCCCCACGGGGACGCTGCAACCATCGTAAATACGAATCGTCTGAATTTTGATCATGTCACCATGGGGGATGCTGCCACGGTCATAAGTGTGAGGAACGGTCCCAAGTCTCTTTTTTTCAATGCGGGTGTCACTTTGAATTAGTCACTCAAGTCGTAAGTCGAGGACTTCCCGTAATTCTGTTATCGTCCCTGCTGCATGGGCCTTTCTGCGCTGCATATCCACAGGTGGCACCTTTCAATCAGCATTTGACTAGCACTGATGATGTTACCTAGTTGGGTAATGAAACGTTTGCAAGACAATCAGCAAGTTAAGAGACCACCAAGGACCCCACAGTCCTGTTCCAGTTCTGGTCACCACGATGCAAAAAAGATGTTGAGACTCTAGAAAGAGTGCAGAGAAGAGCAACACAGATGATTAGGGGACTGGAGGCTAGAAGGGCTGCTGGAATTGGGTATGTCTAGTTTAATGAAGAGAAGGACGAGGGGGGACATGATAGCAGTCTTCCAGTATATTATGGGCTGCCCGAAAGAAGAGGGAGTCAAGCAATTCCCCAAAGCACCTGAAGGCAGGACAAGAAGCAACGGGTGGAAACTAATCAAGGAGAGAAGCAACCTAGAACTAAGGAGAAACTTCCTGACAGTGAGAAGAATTAACCAGTGGAACAGCTTGCCTCCAGAAGCTGTGAATGCTCCAACACTGGAGGCTTTTAAGAAGAGACTGGACAGCCATTTGTCCGAAATGGTGTAGGGTTTCCTGCCTGAGCAGGGGGTTGGACTAGATGACCTCCAAAGTCCCTTCCAACTCTATTATTATTATTATCATTATCATTATTATTATTATTGATCACAGAGCCAGATGTTCAGACTGGATTTGGCATTTTTGTCTACCTATCATGGTGTTCAAGCGGTGCTCCAGTTGTTTTGGGATTGCACCCAAGGAGCCTATGACTATTGGTACTACTCTTGCTTGCTTTTGCCACAGTCTTTCTATTTCTATTTGTAGGTCTTTGCATTGTGTTATCTTCTCCACTTCTTTCTTGTCTATTCTGCTGTCTCCAGGCACTGCCACGTCCACTATCCAGACTTTTTTGCCTTTCTTATCGACAATTGTTAAGTCTGGGGTGTTATGTTGCAGGTGCTTGTCTGTTTGAATTCTGAAGTCCCAGAGCAGTTTAATTTTATCATTTTCTATGACTTTCTCTATTTTATGATCCCACCAGTTCTTGCTTACATCATCATCATCCTCATCCTCATCATTAAGACACAAGAGCTGTCAACATTCCCCAAACCTGCTAAGCAAGAGACACCCCCACCCTCCAAAAAAAACATATCTTACTCTGGATATAGAATTTCCAGATCTTTCTTTTCTCTCTTCCACCCACCCACCCCTTCGTTCCTGATGCTGAGAAAAATTGGGATGCGGCAAAATTGAAAACTCCGCTCTGCTTGTTTTCACACACTACAGGGGAGGCATGGTTTATTTCAAGGAGTTTCAGGAAATGATCCATAACAACGTTTCCCATCGCCCTAAGCCAGGGGTAGGCAATCTTGGCTCTTTTATGACTCGTGGACTTCATCTCCCGGAATTCCTGAGCCAGCAATGGGGGAACTATGGCCCCTTCATGACTTGTGGACTTCAACTCCCAGAATTCCTGACTCAGCAATGGGGGAGCTATGGCCCCCTTCATGACATGTGGACTTCAACTCCCAGAATTCCTCAGCCAGCATGGGGGAACTATGGCCCCTCATGACTTGTGGACCAACTCCCAGAATTCCTGAGACAGCATGGGGGAACTATGGACCCCTTTATGACTGGTGGACTTCAACTCCCAGAATTCCTGAACCAGCACGGGGGAACTATGGCCCTTTCATGACTCTTGGACTTCAACTCCCAGAATTCCTGAGCCAGCATGGGGGAACTATTGCCCCTTCATGACTGGTGGACTTCAACTCCCAGAATTCCTGAGCCAGCCTGGCTCAGCTTGGAAACCTCTCCCTTTCTCCTCAGCATGGCTGGCTCAGGAATTCTGGGAGTTGAAGTCCACCAGTCATGAAGGGGCAATAGTTCCCCCATGCTGGCTCAGGAATTCTGGGAGTTGAAGTCCACCAGTCCTGAAGGGAGCCAAGGTGGCCTATCCCTGCCCTAAGCCAACAAATGGCAGTTTGCAAACCAAAAAGGCCAGAGTTCACACCACACGCCCAAAGCAAAACAAACAGAACTGTCTTGCCTTTCTGGATTTGCGCTCTCTACTGAATCAAAGGGCCGCAAAAAGTAAGCCAGGAAAAAAACAAAACCCTACAGGTAGTCCTCGACTTACGACCATTCCTTTAGTGACCGTTTGAACTTACAAATGGCACTGAACAAAGCGACTTAACGACCGTTTTTCACATTTAACGACCGTCACAGCATCCTCACGGTCCCAGGATGAAAATTCAGGCGAACTGGCAACCGGCCTGCATTTATGATGGTCGCAGCGTCCTGGGGTGGGGTGGGGGGGTCAGGGGATCCCCACTTGCGGCCTTCCTAGCCGGCTTCCGACCGGCAAAATCGATGGGCGGGAGGGGCGGGATTCGCTTAAGAGCTTTTGTGGTTCACTGTGGCAGAAATGTTGAATGACTGCACAAGTCAATTTAACGGTAATCTGTTTAAACCGCCGTGGCAAAAGAAAAAAAGGTTGTAAAATTGGGTGCTATTCACTTAATAGGAACCACCTTGCTTAGAGATGAAATTCTGCTTCCGACTCTAGTCGTAAGTTGAGGACTTCCTAAATCAAGAATAAAAGTGGGAAGCTTAGCTTAAAAGGGCCCCATAATCCTCCTCCTCCTCTCCCGTCCCTAATAGCTCTGATGATGTTACCTAATCAGGTGATGAAATGTCTCAAGAAAACAATCAAGCTCAAACACCCAGCAGCCCACAGGTCTCCTCCTCTTCCTCCTCCTCCTCCTCTCCGCAAACTCCACTCCCTTCTAGCCCTGATGATGTTCCCTAGTTGGGTCATGAAATGTCCGCAAGAAAACCAACAAGCTCAGAGAGCACCAAGGACCCTACAGTCCTCCTCCTCCTCCTCCTCCTCCTCCTCCTCCTCCTCCTCCTCCTCCTCCTCCAAGACCTACAAGCAATGAAATCTACCAAGCTCTGAGAGCATTAAGGACAACACAGTTCTCCATTCTAGCCCTGATGATGTTACCTAGTTGGGTCATGAAACGTCTGCAATAAAACCACCCAGCTCAGAAAGCACCAAGGACCCCACAGTCTTCTTCTTCCTCCTCCTCCTCTTCCTCCTCCTCCCCTTCCTCCCTCCTCCCTTCTAGAATTGATGATATTACCCAGTTGGGTCATGAAACGTCTTCAAGAAAACATCCCAGCTCGGAGAGCACCAAGGACCCCACAGTTCTCCTCCTCTTCCTCCTCCTCTTCCTCCTCCTCCTCCTCCTCCCTTCCTAGCCCTGATGATCTTCCCTAGTTGGGTCATGAAACGTCTGCAAGGAAACCACCCAGCTCAGAGATCAATAAAGACCCAGAATCCTCTTCTCCCTCCTCTCCCTCTTCCCCCGTCCATTCCTTCCTCTTCCCCTTCCCCTTCCTTCTTCTCCTCTCCACAGTCCCCCCTCCCGTCTAGCCCTGATGACGTTCCCTAGTTGGGTCATGAAACGTCTGCAAGAGAACAGCCAAGCTCAGAGGACACCAAGGATCCCCCAGTCCTCCTCCTCCTCCTTCCCTCCTAGCAGTGATGACGTTCCCTAGTCGGGTCATGAAACGTCTGCAAGGAAACCGCCCAGCTCAGAGAGCACCAAGGACCCCTCATTCTCACCCTGAGCTACAAATATCCTCCTCCTCCCTTCTAGCCCTGATGATGTTCCCTACTTGGGTCATGAAACGTCTGCAAGGAAACCTCCCAGCTCAGAGAGCACCGAGCACCCCACTGTTCAGCCCTGAGCTACATGCACAATTCTGCCTCCATGGCTTCTGCCCATCTGCCACGTTCTCCTGTGGCTTTTCGCAGGATAAACCTCCTGCCCGTCATGTGCTTTGGCGGCCAGCCACGGGGTGGGGGTGGGTGGCAGAGGGCTGTATAGCAGCGTCTAGATTCACACCTCACTTCCGACTTGGCGACGATGCCTGGCCAGGCGGTTCGGCAGAAGGCCAAGCACGTCCGTGGTCACCGTGGCCCTGTGTCCCCCCCCCCAACCCTCTTCTCCAGCAGCCCAATCCCCCGGCACCCTGGGGCTGCGGTCAAGACGTACCTCCTGGGCTGGAACCGGCAATCGTCCTCTCCGCTGTCAGCCTCCTGGATGGGCGAGAGAAGAAGGGAGAAGAATTTAGTCCTCGACTTACGACAATCGACGGCCACACCATTCCTTGCACTAATACGGAAAAAAAAACCACACCCACACACCCCAAAAACACTATCAAATGCCTTGCAGGCGCCACTTCTTCAATCGGGGGAAAAGGCCTGATTTCATAAAGGCAGAGGTCCTCAGCTTATGACGGTTCGTTTAGCGACCGTTCCAAGTGACGCCGGCCCTGAGAAAAGTGACTTACGACCGTCGTTCATGCTTAACGACCGTTTTGGCCTTCCCCGGAGTCACGGGATCGAAATTCAGACGCTTGGCGACCGAATTCGTAGGAGTCCCTGGGGGATCACGTGATCCCCTTTGGCGACCTTCCGACGGGCAAAGTCAAGGGGGAAATGAGATTCGCTTAACGACTGTGTGGCTCACTTAACAACTGCAGCAAGAAATGGCCTAGGGTTTCCGGCCTCAGCAGGGAGTTGGACTAGATGACCTCCAAGGTCCCTTCCGACTTTATTTTATTATTATTAGTAGTAGTAACCTGCCTCCAGAAGCGGTGAATGCTCCAACACTGGAAGTTTTTAAGGAGACTGGACAGCCATTTGTCTGAAATGGTCTAGGCCAGGGTTTCCTGCCTGAGCAGGGGGTTGGACTAGATGACCTCCGAGATCCCTTCCGACTTTTTATTATTATTATTATCATTATCATTATTATTATTATTATTATTATTATCATTATTATAAGAAAGGACGTACAATGGGACAAAACTCACGGAGCTACCGTTTCACTTGGCAACGGGAACTTTGCACTGTTTTAACTGTCCTACTTCCCAATTACAGGGTAGTCCTCAATTTATAACCGTTCGTTTACTGACCGTTCCAAGTTACAACGGCTCTGGAATAAAAGTGACCTACGACCATTTTTCACAGTTAAACAACCGTTGCCGCATCCCCTGTGCTCACGTGATCCAAATTTGGACCCTTGGCAACTGACTCACATTTATGACGGTCGGCATGTCCCGGGGGAAATTACGTGATCCCCCTTTTACGACCTTCTCACCGGTAAAGTCGAGGGGGGAAAACCGGATTCACTTCACAGCAGTGACTCACTTAACAATTTGGGGAAGAAAGTATTCATTTCTCCTTGGGTTTATCCTCCGTTGACTTTTTCTCTTTCTTTTCGTTCTGCTCATATCTCTATTTTTATTGCTCTGTTGTTTAAACACTTTCACCCAGAGTCATCTCGGCTACCGCATCAATCAAACCAAACAAAGAAATTATTTGTACACATACCCCGGGAGCAAGATGGGCTCTTTCTAAATCTGGTAGGTTCAATAAAAAAAGGAGATAAAATCAAGTAAATGAATGCAAGAGGCTGAGGGATGAGGTCTGGGCGGTGGGCCTTCCAAAGGTTTGCAACGTCCTTCCCCCCCCCCCCGTAACATTTCCTTAGAACAGGCACTCTCCAAACATGGCCACTTTAAGACTTGTGGACTTCAACTCCCAGAATTCCCCAACCCCCAGCGGAACTAGAACTCACCAGCTCCTGGTGATTGGCACAAAGACAACCAGCGGCTTTCATGCCTAAGGCGGGACTAGAACTCCCCGTCTCCTGGTGATTGGCCCAAAGTCGCCCAGCTGGCTTTCGTGCCTAAGGCGGAACTAGAACTCTCAACCTCCTGGTGATTGGCCCAAAGTCACCCAGCTGGCTTTCGTGCCTAAGACAGGACTAGAACTCTCAACCTCCTGGTGATTGGCCCAAAGTCACCCAGCTGGCTTTCGTGCCTAAGGCGGGACTAGAACTCACCACCTCCTGGTGATTGGCCCAAAGTCACCCAGCTGGCTTTCGTGCCTAAGGCGGGACTAGAACTCACAACCTCCTGGTGATTGGCCCAAAGTCACCCAGCTGGCTTTCGTGCCTAAGGTGGGACTAGAACTCACAACCTCATGGTGATTGGCCTAAAGTCACCCAGCTGGCTTTCGTGCCTAAGGCGGGACTAGACCTCACAACCTCATGGTGATTGGCCCAAAGTCACCCAGTTGGCTTTCATGCCTAAGGCGGGACTAGAACTCACAACCTCATGTTGATTGGCCCAAAATCACCCAGCTGGCTTTCGTGCCTAAGGTGGGACTAGCACTCACCGTCTCCTGCTGGCTAGCCTGGTGCTTTCACCACTACACCAAACTGCTGCCTTAACCAATAAACCAAATTGTGTACAGGTCGTCCTTGACTTACAAGCATAATTGCGGCCCAGAATTGCCATTGCCAAGTGAGACGTTTGTTACGTGGGTTTTGCCTCGTTTTACGACCTTTTGCCACCGTGATTAAGCGAATCACTGAAGTCATTAAATCAGTCACATTCAGCTAAGTGAATCCAGCTTCCCCCAGTGACTTTGCTTGCCCGAAGGACGAGTCAGCCGCCAAACGTCTGAATTTTGATCATGTGTCCCAGAGGTCGCAAGTGAGAAAAACGGCCACAAACCCCTTCGTTCAGTGCTGTCGTAACTTGGAACGGTCACTAAATGAAACGGTGGTAAGTCGAGGACCGCCTGAAGTCAACCAGGGGACTTCCTGGACCACGGTTCCCTGCTTTAGAGAGCAGCCAAGCCCAGCAGAGTTTGCTCATGAAGCAGAAGTACCGGTCCTCATGGGGGAAGTCCCTCGACGTGTTCTTGCGTGCGCTAAAAAGGCCAAGTTCTCCTCTGGGCTCTGCCGAAGCAGGCCTGGGAAAGGAACCGGTTCCAACAAAACACGGATCTCCGGGTGAGAAAAAAGTGCTACTGAACTGCGTGAGTTGTTGTTGTGCAACTGGGCCAGGCCCCGGGCTGTGTGATGCGCCGGTGCATGCACAGAATTGACTAGTGGCCCTTCTGTTGATTGACAGGCTGGAAGGTGGCTGGAATTACGCTCTGCAGCTCGGCAGGGGTCAAACCAGGGCTGGACGGGGCACGGGAGGGTCCTCCGAGCCCCCCACATAGGCACAACCCCACAATTGTGGCCTTCCAGAGCAAGATCAGAGGGTGGAGGGCAATCTAGTGCAGTGTTTTCAAACGTTTTATTTCTTTGCTACGTATATGTAGAGATGTGGGTCTATACATATGTTGTTCATAGTATGTTTAGGTGTGTGTCATCTATGTGTTTCACTTTGAGAGCGGGCAACTAAATCTCATTTTTGATGTGTGCCATTGTGCCCACAGTATAAAAATGACAATAAAGGTTATCTTATCTATCTTATCTTTTTAAGCATGGGGTGGACTTCCACTCCCAGAATCCCCCAGCCAGCTTGCTTTAAGAGGGATGGACCTCCACTCCCAGAATTGCTCAGCCAGCCTGCTTTAAGAGGGGTGGACTTCCACTCCCAGAATCCCCCAGCCAGCTTGCTTTAAGAGGGGTGGACTTCCACTCCCAGAATCCCCCAGCCAGCCTGCTTTAAGAGGGGTGAACTTCCACTCCCAGAATTCCCCAGCTAACGTGCTTTAAAAGAGGTGGACTTCAGTTCCCAGAATTCCCCAGCCAGAATGCTTGAAGACTTGTGGACTTCCACTCCCAGAATTCCCCCGCCAGTCTGCTTTAAGAAAGTGGACTTCATCTCCCAGAATTCCCCAGCCAGCATGCTTGAAGGGGGTGGATTTCAACTCCCACAATTCCCCAGCATGCTTTGAGATGGGTGGACTTCCTCTCCCAGAATTCCCCAGCCAGCGTGCTGCCTGAGGAATTCTGGGAAGTGAAGTCCACGCCTCTTAAAGTGTCAAAGTCTGTGTAAAAACACTGATTCAACAGCAACACTCTGCCAATGCACACAATCTATTACCCTTGAGGTTCTCTGTCCTCTGAGCACAAGCAGAGGGCTCGGCTGTCTTTTTTTTCACTCCCGGCCACTTATTGCCCGAGTGGACCTTTGTGTGGCCAGCAAAGGAAGGTTACTTTGAACAGGGACAGCATCTGCCACATGGGGGCAGCAGAGGGCAGCATTGAACTGGCCAGGTTGAACTGTTGAAATGTGTTTGAATATTAGTATTAGGGTAGTAAACTAATAGTAGTATTATGTTGAGTCTTGTGCCCAGTAAGAGGGGTCTGGGTTGGGTTCAGGGGCACAGTAGAGCCTATAAAACCCACGGTGAAATTGCTACTTTTCCTGTTCTACTTGGGGAAGGGGTCCTTTACAGATAAAAAAAATGCAAAAAAACCTGAATCAGAATAGAATCAGAATAGAACAGAACTGGAAGGGACCTTGGAGGTCTTCTAGTCCAACCCCCTGCTCAAGCAGGAGACCCTAGATCATTTCAGACAAAGGGTTGTCCAGTCTCTTCTTAAGTTCACTTCCTCTCTCGGGCAAATCAGTGATAGATCTGACAGCCAGTTTGGTCTCAAGGTGAAGGCCCCAGACTAAAAACTAGGAGGCTGTGAGTTCTAGTCCTGCCTTAGGCATGAAACTCAGCTGGGTGACTTTGAGCCAATCACCAGGAGGCGGTGAGTTCTAGTCCCGCCTTAGGCATGAAAGCTGACTGGGTGACTTTGGGCCAATCACCAGGAGACAGTGAATTCTAGTCCCGCCTTAGGCATGAAAGCCAATTGGGTGACTTTGGGCCAATCACCAGGAGACGGTGAGTTCTGGTCCCGCCTTAGGCATGAAAGGCAGTTGGGTGTCTTTGTGCCAATCACCAGGAGCTTGTGAGTTCTAGTCCCGCCTTAGGCATGAAACTCAGCTGGGTGACTATGAGCCAATCACCAGGAGGCGGTGAGTTCTAGTCCCGCCTTAGGCATGAAAGCTGACTGGGTGACTTTGGGCAAATCACCAGGAGACTGGGAGTTCTAGTTCTGCCCTCTCTGTGAAAGCCAGCTGGGACAGTTTGGGCCAATCACTCGGAGGCTATAAGTTCTAATCCTGCCTTAAGCATGACAGCTGGCTGGGGGACTTTGGGTCAATCACCAGGAGACGGTGAGTTCTAGTCCCAGTTTAGGGATGAAAGCCGGCTGGGTGACTTTCAGCTAGTCTCTCCCTCTTTCAGCCCAGCCCACCTCACAGGGTTGTGAGGAGGAAGGTGCGTTGGCTCTGATCACGGCCTGGAGTTATTTCAAAAATATTGAAAGCAGGTATAAATAGATAAATAATAAGTCATACTTAAAAACAATATACACTCCCATTCACATCCCAGCCAGAAAACAGCACATTTTTTTCTGATTTGGCAGGAAGGCTACATCTTAACAAGGTTGCCTTAAATTTGCTAAATCCTCAGATCACAATTAATTAAAAAAGAATCATTCTGGGGTCTCTCTCACTCTCCCTCCCTCCCTCCCTCCTTCCCTCCCTCTGCTAGTAGGAGTTAAGGAGTAACAAGGGAGACAATTAAAGTAAGTTACTGTATAACGAGGCTAAACTGAATGCTGATAGGTTTGTGGGAACTGGGAATGTCTAGTTTAGGGGTCTTCAAACTTGGCCCTTTGATGACTTGGGGACTTCAACTCCCAGAATTCCTCAGCCAGGAAGCTTTAAGACAGTGGTTCCCAACCTTTTTAATGCCACGACCCCCAACCGGTCGTAAGTCGAGGACTACTCAACTGGTGCAGCACCGTTTGCAGACTGGGGCTTTTGGCGGGCTCAGCAGGGCAGAGACAGCCTGGACAATTCCTATTGGCTTTTGAAAGCCAATAGAATTAGACTCTATTCAAGAGAGTCTATTCTATTG
The DNA here is from genome assembly GCA_039797435.1 of Crotalus adamanteus. Taxonomy (NCBI): domain Eukaryota; kingdom Metazoa; phylum Chordata; class Lepidosauria; order Squamata; family Viperidae; genus Crotalus; species Crotalus adamanteus. Next base: position 356,779,005 of record CM077918.1, on the reverse strand, counting down.
GCTTTCAAAAGCCAATAGAATAAAAGGGAGTAGCACAGCTAAGGAAAAGGGGAAAAGAAAATGGCGGACTGCGTTGTTTGGCGACCCCCGTGAAATGGTCGTTCGACCCCAAATGGGGTCCCGACCCACAGGTTGAGAACCACTGCTTTAAGACAGGGGTCTTCCAATGTGGCCCTTTGATGACTTGTGGACTTCAACTCCCAGAATTCCTCAGCCAGGCATGTGTGCCTGGCTGAGGAATTCTGGGAGTTGAAGTCCACAAGTCATCAAAGGGCCAAGTTGGAAGACCCCTGTCTTAAAGCCTCCTGGCTGAGGAATTCTGGGAGTTGAAGTCCACAAGTCATCAAAGGGCCAGGTTTGAAGACCCCTGGTCTAGTTAATGGAGAAGGATTAGGGATGGCATGATAGCATCTTCCAATATTTGAGGGGCTGCCACAGAGAAGAGGAGGGGGGTCAACATATTCTCCAAAGCCCCTGAAGGCAGGACAAGCAGCAGAAGTGCAGAATAATACATTGGGACCTTGGAGGTCATCAAGTCCAACCCCCTGCTCAGGCAGGAGACCCTACGCCATTTCAGACAAATGGCTGTCCAGTCTCTTCTTAAAAATCTCCAGTGTTGGAGCGATGGATGGAAACTGATCAAGAAGAGAAACAACCTGGCATTAAGGAGCAATATGCCACCAGACGTTGTGGGTACTCCAACACTGGAGGCTTTTAAGAAGAGACTTGACAGCCATTTGTCTGAAAGGGAAAAGTGTCTCCTGTTTGAGCAGAGGGCTGGACTAGACAACCTCCAGGCTCCCTTCCAACTCTTGTCATTCTGTTAATCAGTGGAACGACCTGCCTCCAGAAGTTGTGAGTCTTCCACACTGGAGGTTTTTAAGTAGAGATTGGACAGCCATTTGTCTGGAATGTTATAAGGTCTCCTGCTTGTGCAGGGGGTCAGGCTAGATGACCTCCGAGGTCCCTTCCAGCTCTGTTATTCTGTTAATTAATTAATTAATCAATCAATCAATCGGTGGGAGCTGTGGGTTGCTCCCTCAGTGGAGTTCTTTAAGAAGACACTGGACAGCCCCTTGTCTGAAATAGTAATTGGGTTTCTGGCTTGTGCAGGGGGTTGGGCTAGATGACCTCCGAGGTCCCTTCCAGCTCTGTTATTCTGTTAATTAATTAATTAATCAATCAATCAATCAGTGGGAGCTGCTCCCTCAGTGGAGTTCTTTAAGAAGAGCCTGGACAGCCACTTGTGTGCAATAGTAACACGGTTGGGGGGTTGGACTAGATGACCTCCAAGGTCCCTTCCAGCTGTTATTTTGTTAATTAATCAATCAATCAGTGGGAGTTATGTTGCTCCATCGGTGGAGTTCTTTAAGAAGAGACTGGACAGCCCCTTGTCTGAAATAGGAATAGGGTTTCCAGCCAGTGCAGGGGGTTGGGCTAGATGACCTCCAAGGTCCCTTCCAGCTCTGTTATTCTGCCATTCTCTAAATCTATAATAGAGAGGATTCCCACATGTGGGCTGGCAAGGAGCCACACACCAAGCTAGAGGCAGAGGAAACTCTGCCAGAAAAGTAGGAACTCCTGGGCCAAATTACCAGCCCCAGCAATTTTCCTGCCCCCCCCCCCCCCACTCCAGCCAGCTGGCCCGGACTACTTAGGGCAGTAGATGGAAAACATCTGGAATGTCAGCTGTCTGGAGAGATGCGGTTTTCCTGGCGAGGGAAACGCAGCGGTCAGGCGCACGCACGGCGCTAAGCCTTAATCCCGTCTTTATTTATTTATTTTTGTCATATTTATGTATTATGTATATCGGAGGGGGTGACCCGTTGAAAGTTGTCGGCAATGAAATTTCATTTTAATGCGTGCCGGTTAAAGGGACAATCAAGTCATTATTCTGTTGAACTGCAAACCACCCACTGATTTGGACAGGCACATGGGAGAGTTTTTGAGTCCGTCCTTCTGCTCGGGGCAGGCATCTCCTTCTGAATAATTAACCAGAGGTCATCTAGTCCAACCCCCTGCTCAGGCAGGAAACCCTATACCAGTGGTGGCGAACCTGTGGCACGGGTGCCAGAGGCGACACTCGGAGCCCTCTCTGTGGGCACACGTGCTGTTGCCCCAGCCTCGCCTCCCCCCGCGACCCCCTCCTCTCCAGCAGCCCCCCTGGAGGAGAGTCGCCCCCAAGTGTGGTCCACGCAGAGCAGTGCAGCCAAGGACATGGCAGCCAGGCAGAGTAGACAAGACTCTGCCCTCATGCCCCATCGCGCACAGTTGATGCTGCAGGGCGCGGGCAGAGGGCATGGCCGCAATGGCGCTGCTGGGCTGCCTGGGTGATCTGCAGCAGGCCCTGGAGTGGTCCTGTGGGCAGGTGGGGCAGGGGATGGGGGGGGCAGAGCAGGGGAGGGGCCGGGGGTGGAGCAGGGGGCGGGGCCAGTTTTTGGGCACTCGGTCTCTAAAAGGTTCGCCATCACTGCCCTAGACCGTTTCAGACAAATGGCTGTCCAGTCCCTTCTTAAAAACTTCCAGTGTTGGAGCATTCACCGCTTTTGGAGGCAGGTTGTCAATAATAATAATAATAATAATAATAATAATAATAATAATAATAAAGTTGGAAGGGACCTTGGAGGTCATCTAGTCCAACCCCCGCTCAGGCAAAAAATACTGTACAATTTCATACAAATGGCTGTCCAGTCTCTTCTTAAAAACCTCCAGTGTTGGTGCACCCAAAAGGTCTAGTGGCAGACTGTTCCACTGGTTAATTGTTCTCACTGTCAGGAAGTTTCTCATTAGTTCCAGGTTGCTTCTCTCCTTGATTATTTTCCACCCGTTGCTTCTTGTGCTGCCTTCAGACGCTTTGGAGAAGAGCTTAATTCCCTCTTCTTTATGGCAGCCCCTGAGATATTGGAACACTGCTATCATGTCCCCCCTCGTCCTTCTCTTCGTTAAACTAGACATCCCCAATTCCAGCAACCCTTCCTTGTATGTTTTAGCCTCCAGTCCCCTGATCATCTTTGTTGCTCTTCTCTGCACTCTTTCTAGAGAAGTGTGTGTTGGTTGTGAGAGCACAGGTCGTAAGTCTCTTTTCCCAAGGCTGTTGTAACTTTGAACTGTCATTAAATGAACAAGGACTCCCTATATCTGGTTCACCTCAAACCAGGGGTGCCCAACCTGTGGGCCGTGGCCCAATATTGGGCCGCAGGCTGCTGGCCACTGGGCTGCATGAATGGCTGGCTAGTGCATGCGCGTTTGCGCTCTCGCACCCCCCATTCGTGCTAGCATCACAGCGTAGTGCCGGTGCTAGTGATTCTGCGGGCATTGTCCAGGCACTAGCGTTGCTACAAGCGCACACTCCCTCCCACACGTGCTAGTACAGCGGCATCACACAGGTGCTATTGTTGCCGCCAGCGCACACTCCCCCCCATTAGCACTAACATTGCGGCATCGCCTGGGCACTTGTGGCCCTGTTTGCGTCATGCGTGCAACTGCGGGCCATTCGTGCGTGCACATGGCACATTCATGCATGTGCGGGGCCCTGTTTGTGCGTGTGTGTGCATAAAGGCGCCTTCACGCACACCCCCGGGCCACCAGCCAGAAAGGTTAGGGGCTCCTGCCTTAAACCCTTCACCCTATCCAAAACCTACATTAAGGAAAGAGGTGTCAAATCTGTGCATTCTTTTGTCAATCCAAACAAGAGAGGGGTGAGGGGGAGGTCTCCAAGCAACAGCAGTTGTTGTGTTGTAGTCACTTGGTGTGATGCAAGCCCCCAGGCCGTTTGACGTGGGTGGTGGGCGTCCAGGTGAGCACGGCGCAGGGTGAGTGGCAGAACTGCGGATGTTCAAGGGAGCAGAGAGAAAAATGCATCAAACGCCAGTATTTGCAAATGGGAGGGGGGGTCTCTATCTCCCCCCAACCAAAACACAGGCACAACGGTGCCCGAGAGCCTGGTTTTTCACACAGTTACTTTGGTGGAGCCACGATTCACAAGGCGAACCAAGAAGCAAAAGGGAGTCAAGCTATTCTCCAAAGCGCCTGAAGGCAGGACAAGAAGCAACGGATGGAAACTCATCAAGGAGAGAAGCTATCTGGAACTAAATTTCCTGACGGTTAGAACAATTAACCAGTGGAACTCCTTGCCTCCAGAAGCTGTGAGTGCTCCAACACTGGAGGCTTTCAAGAAGAGACTGGACAGCCATTTGTCTAAAATGGTATAAGGTCTCCTGCCTGAGCAGGGGGTCAGACTAGATGACCTTTAAGGTCCTTTCCAGACCTAGGATTCTATGATTCTAGAAGGAAGGAAGGAAGGAAGGAAGGAAGGAAGGAAGGAAGGAAGGAAGGAAGGAAGGAAGGAAGGAAGGAAGGAAGGAAGGAAGGAAGGGCAATGGATGGAAATTCATCAAAGAGAGAAGCAACCTAAAACTAAGGAGAAACTTCCTGACAGTGAGAACAATTAACCAGTGGAACAAGCTGCCTCCAGAAGCGGTGAATGCTCCAACACTGGAAGTTTTTAAGAAGAGACTGGACAGCCATTTGTCCGAAATGGCATAGGGTCTCCTGCCTCAGCAGGGGGTTGGACTAGATGACCTCCAAGGTCCCTTCCAACTTTATTATTATTATTATTAACAAGCTGCCTCCAGAAGCGGTGAACGCTCCAACACTGGAAGTTTTTAAGAAGAGACTGGACAGCCATTTGTCCGAAATGGCATAGGGTCACCTGCCTCAGCAGGGGGTTGGACTAGATGACCTCCAAGATCCCTTCCAACTTTATTATTATTATTATTAACAAGCTGCCTTCAGAAGTTGTGGGTGCTCCAACACTGGAAGTTTTTAAGAAGAGACTGGACAGCCATTTGTCTGAAATGGTATAGGGTTTCCTGCCTGAGCAGGGGGTTGGACTAGATGACCTCCAAGGTCCCTTCCAACTTTATTATTATTATTATTATTATTATTACTACTACTACTACACAATTATTGTACTTTGCTACTCAGTCACAACAAAACGATCTTGCCCTCGAAGCATTTCTCACGCTGATTTTTTTTTTTTTTTGCCTCCAAACATGACTTCAGACTGCGGAAGCTGTGTTTTTCTAATAAATTCTTGCCTAATCCCACCAACTTCCCACTTCAGACACAATAAAACCATTTCTCAAAATCCAATCTGGGCCGGAGACAAAACCACACTTCTCTCTTCTCCCCGCAAAGGACTGTCCTTCCGACACGAAACCGCAAGAGGCTGTTTGTTACACAACGGAGCACAGCAGTAGCGGCTAAAGGCTAAAGGGATCCCGGCTGGAAGGGGGAGGTTGTGAGTTTGTGTGATGTGCAGGACTCTCATCCTCTCTCCTCGTTGTGCCGGGACAAGCCAAAGCAGAAACAGGAGCAGATCTGGTAGGGTTGCAGCACGACACACACAATAGCCAGGTGTGTAAAGGCAGGGTGAGGGATTAGGGTCCCTTTATGACTTGGGGACTTCAACTCCCAGAATTCCTCAGCCAGCTGGCATGCCCTTGGTTGTAAATCTATGGGGGGCTTAAAAATGCAACAAAGGAGAATATTTGTAGCTAAGGGTTGAAATGAGTGTGTTGGGTGCCTCTGAGATGGGTGCTTTTCTTGCAGACGTCTCATGACCCAACTAGGGAACATCATCAGGACTAGAAGGAGGAGGAGGAGGAAGAGGAGGACTGTGGGGTCCTTGTTGCTCCCTGAGCTGGGTGGTTTTCTTGCAGATGTTTCACGACCCAACTAGGGAACATCATCAGTGCTAGAAGGAGGAGGAGGAAGAGGAGGAGGAGTAGAAGGACTGTGGGGTCCTTGTTGCTCTGAGCTGGCTGCTTTTCTTGCAGACGTCTCACAACCCAACTAGGGAACATCATCAGGGCTAGAAGGAGGAGGAGGAAGAGGAGGACTGTGGGGTCCTTGTTGCTCTCTGAGCTGGCTGCTTTTCTTGCGGACATCTCACGACCCAACTAGGGAACATCATCAGTGCTAGAAGGAGGGGGGGTTGATTTTAGCACTGATGATGTTCCCTAGTTGGGTCATGAAATGTCTGCAAGAAAACCACCAGGCTCAGAGAGCACCTAGGACCCCACAGTCCTCCTCCTCCTCCTCCTCCCTTCTAGCACTGATGATGTTCCCTAGTTGGGTCATGAAACGTCTGCAAGAAAGCCACCAAGCTCAGAGAGCACCAAGACCCCATAATCCTCCTCCTCCTTCTCCTCCTCCTCCTCCTCCCTTCTAGCACTGATGATGTTCCCTAGTTGGGTCATGAAATGTCTGCAGGTAAACCATCCAGCTCAGAGAACAATCCTCCTCCTCCTCCTCTTCCTCCTCCTCCTCCTCCTCTCTGCCAACCCCCCATCCCTTCTAGCACTAGATGCTACCTGGTCAGGTCATGAAACATCTGCAGGAAAACAGCCAAGCCCAGAGAGCACCGAGGACCCCACAGTCCTCCTCCTCGTCCTCCTCCCTTCTAGCACTGATGATGTTCCCTAGTGGGGTCCTGAAACGTCTGCAAGAAAACCACCCAGCTCAAAAGAGCACCATGGACCCCACAGTTCCCTTTCTCCTTCTTTCTTCTCTTTCTTTTTCTCCTTCTCTTTCTCCCCTCCTCCTCCTCCTCCTCCACTCCACAAACCCCCCCTCCCTTCTAGCACTGATGATGTTCCCCAGTTGGGTCATGAAACGTCTGCAAGAAAACCACCCAGCTCAGAGAGCACCCAGGACCTCACACTCCGACCCTGAGCTACAACGACTCTCTTCCACCAGCACAACCCTTTTTTTTGCTCTGCTCCGAGGGTGCTCGCCAAACGGAAGACAGACAGGCAAAGGTGAGCTGCCCCTCCAGCCTCCGAAGGGCACGCGGCTGGCATAACCCCTTGCCAACACTGCCCGGACTCTTCACTTTCCGTTCTCCCAAGGTCACACACACACACACAAACACACACACACACACCATTCAGAACAGCCTTGAGCTTTTTTGGCCCCCGATCTCTGGAGCCACTGACCTCCACCCTTATCTTCCATAAAAATCAGGATTTTATGATGTTATCAATTATTTGGCAATATTGAAATCCGGGACGTTGGTGGCTGCCATCGTTTTATGGAGGGTGCTTGATTTATCGCCACGCACGCCGTGCCGTCTGGCGCTCGAGGAGGAACGCGCCAAGCACCCCAGGAACTGGATTTCTTGCCAAAGGAAGGAAAAAAATTTTTTTTGGGGGGGGGGGGAGAACAGGAGAGGCTGCCCGATCACCAGGAACAAACAGCTGTTGTCGTTCAGTCCGCGGGGCGGCTGCCAAGACGACCTGGGCCGGCCCGCTTTCTCGGCAAAACTCCTCTGGAGCAGAACAAGAGGTCCCGCTTCCCAACACGTCTGCTCTGCGCTGCTCCTTACCCCAAACCCACGTCTTCCTTCTTCCTTCCTCTGGGTCCCAGGACCCCTGGCCCCGGGACAAAGCAATTGTGGTGAATACAGGCCCAGCTGCCAAGAGAATTGGGATCCCATGATGTGGGGATGTATGTGTGGAAAATGGGTCGTACAGTCCCGTTTTTTCACTGCCGTTGTGAGTTCAAACAGTCACTCAACAATATCAAGGACTACCTACAACTCAGGGGTCTTCCAACTTGGCCCTTTGATGACTTGTGGAGTTCCACTCCCAGAATCCCCCAGCCAGCCTCCTTTAAGAGGGGTGGACTTCCACTCTCAGAATTGCCCAGCCAGCGTGCTTTAAGAGGGATGGACTTCCACTCCCAGAATCCCCCGTCCAGCCTCCTTTAAGAGGGGTGGGCTTTCACTCCCAGAATCCCCCAGCCAGCCTCCTTTAAGAGGGGTGGACTTCCACTCTCAGAATTGCCCAGCCAGCGTGCTTTAAGAGGGGTGGACTTCCACTCCCAGAATCCCCCGTCCAGCCTCCTTTAAGAGGGGTGGGCTTTCACTCCCAGAATCCCCCAGCCAGCCTCCTTTAAGAGGGGTGGACTTCAGCTCCCAGAATCCCCTAGCCAGCCATTCTTCAAGATGGGTAGGCTTCACCTCCCAGTGTCCCCCAGCCAGAATTCTGGGTGTTGAGGTCCATCTATGTTAAAGTCTGCAGAATCCAGGTCTCGCCCAGCCCCTGCGGTTCTGAGTTCAACGCAGCCACAACAGTGGTGTAGTAGAGGCAGCCTTTCAGCTGTTGTAGCTAACAGCTACTAACGCGCCTCTTAATAGTCATGTTACACTTGGCAATTTTGTGGTTTGGAAGCTCTTGCAATATTTTGGCTCTCTCTCCTTCCTCTGGGGAAACAAACAAACAAACACAAAAATTATTTATGTGCCTTTGGCCAAGGAGCGGCCCAGCCACAACTAAAATTACCATTTAAACGAAAACAAAACTGGAAGCCACACAGACCTTGTAAAACCGATGTAGGACATGGCGCAGCGACAACGGCCCTAACAATAACACATATATGTGTGTGTGTGTGTGTGTGTGTGTGTGTGTTGTCACGTACGAGCACTGAACGCCTCCTTCCCCCCCCCCCCCAGCTCACTTTGCGAAGAGATTTCCCCGCAGTGTTTTTCAGATGTGGCCACTTTTAAGAGGCGCGGACTTCAACGCCTAGAATTATTTCGCCCTGGGCGAAAAACATTGGACTGGATTTGTGTGTTTGGGTGTGCGTAAATATTTTTTTATTCCAATTTTACAATAGTAATCTCGAAAGCAAAGTTAGAAAAAAGAGACGGACGTAAAAAAAGTGTGAGGGAAAAAAGGAAAGGAATAATAATAATAAAGTTGGAAGGGACCTTGGAGGTCATCTAGTCCAACCCCTTGCTCAGGCAGGATACCCTGTACCATTTCGGACAAATGACTGTCCAGTCTCTTCTTAAAAACCTCCAGTGATGGAGAAGGAAGGAAGGAAGGAAGGAAGGAAGGAAGGAAGGAAGGAAGGAAGGAAGGAAGGAAGGAAGGAAGGAAGGAAGGCAGAATAACAGAGTTGGAAGGGACCCTGGAGGTCATCTAGTCCAACCCCCTGCTCAGGCAGGAAACCGTTTACCATTTCAGACAAATGGCTGTCCAGTCTCTTCTTAAAAACTTCCAGTGTCAGAGCATTCACTGCTTCTGGAGGCAAGGAGTTCCACTGGTTAATTGTTCTCACTGTCAGGAAGTTTCTCCTTAGTTCCAGGTTGCTTCTCTCCTTGATTGGTTTCCATCCGTTGCTTCTTGTCCTGCCTTCAGGGGCTTTGGAGAATAGCTTGACTGTCTCTTCTTTGGGGCAGCCCCTGAGATATTGGAAGACTGCTATCCTGTCCCCCCCTCGTCCTTCTCTTCATTAAACGAGACAGACCCAATTCCAGCAACCGTTCCTTATATGCTTTAGCCTCCAGTCCCCTAATCATCTTTGTTGCTCTTCTCTGTACTCTTTCTAGAATCTTAACATCTTTTTTATATTGTGGTGACCTAAACTGGATGCCGTACATGACACAGGAAATACAAAGCCTCAAACAGGAACAGGAAACAAGAGCCCCAGAGGGTATAAAAACCCACTCCCTACATGTGCTCCCTCTCTCTTTTCTTCCAGAGCAGTGGTTCTCAACCTTTTTAATGCCGCAACCCCCAGCTGGTCGTAAGTCGAGGACTACTCAACTGGTGCAGCACCGTTTGCAGAATGGGATTTTTGGAGGGCTCAGCAGGGCAGAGACAGCCTGGACAATTCCTATTGGCTTTTGAAAGCCAATAGAATTAGAGACTCTATTCAAGAGAGTCTATTCTATTGGCTTTCAAAAGCCAATAGAATAAAAGGGAGTAGCACAGCTAAGGAAAAGGGGGGGGAAAAATGGCAGACTGCGTTGTTTGGCAACCCCTGTGAAATGGTCGTTCGACCCCAAATGGGGTCCCGACCCACAGGTTGAGAACCACTGGTCCAGAGCTATCTTTCTGTCTGGCTCTCCTCTTCAATAAACTGCAATCTTCTTTCTAAAGCAGTCGCCATATCGTTTATTCCCGGCTTGGACTGAACCCCGATGAAGACTTTTCCTTCAACAGACCGTTGTAGCGTCCCTATGATCCTGTGATCAAAATTCAGAGGTTCGGCGACTGGCACGTACTTATGATGGTTGCAGTGCCCTGGGTTCCTGTGCTCCCTTTTTTGCGACCGTCTGACAAGCAAAGCCAATGGGGGGGAAGCCAGATCCATTTAACAACCATGTTGCTAATGTAACAACTGCAGTTGATTCGCTTAACAACGGTGGAAAGAAAGAGGCGTCGAATGGGGCAAAACTCACGGAAGAATTGTCTCGCTTAGCAACACAAATTTGGGTCTCAACTGTGGTCGTAAATCGAGGACTGCCAGTATAAGTGACTTCCAGTTTTCATCCCGAGGGGGGACAGGATAGCAGTGTTCCAATATCTCAGGGGTTGCCCCAAAGAAGAGGGAGTCAAGCTATTTCCCAAAGCGCCAGAAGGCAGGACAAGAAGCAGTGGATGCAAACTCATCAAGGAGAGAAGCAACCTGGAACTAAGGAGAAACTTCCTGACAGTTAGAACAAATAACCAGTGGAACTCCTTGCCTCCAGAAGTTGTGAATGCTCCAACACTGGAAGTTTTTAAGAAGATGCTGGACAGCCATTTGCCTGAAATGGTATAGGGTTTCCTGCCTGAGCAGGGGGTTGGACTAGATGACCTCCAAGGTCCTTTTCCGCTCTATTCTGATTGATTGGAATTGAGTCCAATTCAGTTTAATGAAGAGAAGGACGAGGGGGGACATGATAGCAGTCTTCCAGTATCTCAGGAGCTGCCCCAAAGAAGAGGGAGTCAAGCTATTTTCCAAAGCGCCTGAAGGCAGGACAAGAAGCAACGGGTGGAAACTCATCCGGTGAGAGAAGCAACCTGGAATTAAGGAGAGACTTCCGGACTGTGAGAACAATTATCCAGTGGAACAGTCTGCCGCTAGACGTTTTGGGTGCACCAACACTGGAGGTTTTTAAGAAGAGACTGGACAGCCATTTGTCCGAAATGGTATAGGGTCTCCTGACTGAGCAGGGGGTTGGACTAGATGACCTCCAAGGTCCCCTCCAACTTTACTATTATTATTATTATGGATCATCGCACAGTCAGCCAGATGTTCAGACTGGATTTGGCATTTTGTCTACCTATTGAGTCCTTACCCAGGACCTGGGATAGGCAGATGTGGATGTTTGATGGTATTACAGATATTGTCGCAGGATGGAAGCAGTTCCTAGTAAGGCCGCCTTTTGCAATTGACTAATAGCGTATTTGTCAATGCCGATGATGGTGTTCAAGTGGTGCTCCAGTTGTTTTGGGATTGCACCCAAGGAGCCTATGACTATTGGTACTACCCTTGCTGGCTTTTGCCACAGTCTTTCTATTTCTATTTGTAGGTCTTTGCATTGTGTGATCTTCTCCAGTTCTTTCTCGTCTATTCTGCTGTCTCCAGGCACTGCCACGTCCACTATCCAGACTTTTTTGCCTTTCTTATCGAAAATTTTTAAGTCCCGGGTGTTATGCTGCAGGTGCTTGTCTGTTTGAATTCTGAAGTCCCAGAGCAGTTTAATTTTATCATTTTCTACGACTTTCTTTATTTTATGATCCCAACAATTTTTGCTTACAGGCAAAAACTTACTGACCCTATATCATCTCAATCGAGCCTCTTCTTCAAAATCTCCAGCGATGGAGTTCAATGTTCAAAACATTATTTAGTTTTCTGCGGTCTATTTCAGATTCTGAAGCTTGTGGTTAACGTTTCCTTATTGTTCGGGACTGAAGGCCGATTTGCCCAGAGTTTTCAAGCTTGCAATTCTGACGGTCTTTAATAGCTCAAAAGTACTTAATAAGCGGTTTCCAGAAATGATTGGAAAGGGAGGTTTGCCAAAGCCAGCGTCCTGAGGGCCTCCATGGAGGATTGAACTGGTAAGGAGAGAACTCATCAAGGAGAGAAGCAACCTAGAACTACGGAGAAACTTCCTGACAGTGAGAACAATTAACCAGTGGAACTCCTTGCCTCCAGAAGCGGTGAATGCTCCAACACTGGAAGTTTTTAAGAAGAGACTGGACAGCCATTTGTCCAAAATGGTGTAGGGTTTCCTGCCTGAGCAGGGGGTTGGACTAGATGACCTCCAAGGTCCCTTCCAACTTTACTATTATTATTATTATTATTATTATTATTATTATTATTATTATTATTATTATTATTATTATTAAGTCTCCACCACTTCTCCGTTTGTTCTCTGTCTATACACAAGTGTCTTGGCAATGACTGAACAGCAAACAACCACCTCACTGAGGAAGCAGCGAGAACACGCCTGCCCACACTGACAAAGCCAGCCATGGTATGTAAACAGAGCAAGCCCTACTTCCTTCTAGCACTGATGACGTTATCTGGTTGGGTCACGAAATGTCTGCAAGGAAACAACCAAGCTCCATGGATCCCACAGTCCTCCATCTCCTCCTCCTCCCTTCTAGCACTGATGATGTTACCTAGTTGGGTCATGAAACGTCCAAGAAAATCACCAGCCAGAGCACCAAGGACACCACGGTCCTCCTCCTCCAACTCCTCTTCCTCCCACTCCCTTCTAGCACTGGTGATGTTCCCTAGTTGGGTCATGAAACGTCTGTAAGAAAACCACCAAGCTCAGAGAGCACCAAGGACCCCACAATCCTTCTCCTCCCTTCTAGCACTGGTGATGTTCCCTAGTTGGGTCATGAAATGTCTGCAGAAAAACACCTAGCTCAGAGAGCACCAAGCACCCCACAGTCTTCCTCCTCCTCCTCCTTCTCTTCCTCTTCCTCCTCCTCCTCCCCCTCCCTTCCAGCACTAATGATGTTCCCTAGTTGGGTCATGAAACGTCTGCAAGCTCAGTGAGCACCAAGGACTCCACAGTCCTCCTCCTCTCTGCAACACCTAGCACTAATGATGTTTCCTAGTTGGGTCACGAAACGTCTGCAGGAAAACCACCAAAGTCAGAGAGCACCAAGGACCCCACAGTCCCAGTCGTCGTCGTCATCCTCCTCCTCCTTCTCCTCCTCCTCCTCCCTTCTAGCACTGGTGATGTTCCCTAGTTGGGTCATGAAACGTCTGCAAGCTCAGAGAGCACCAAAGACCCCACAATCCTCCTCCTCCTCCCTTCTAGCCCTGATGATGTTCCCTAGTTGGGTCATGAAACGTCTGCAAGAAAACCACCCAGCTCAGAGAGCACCAAGGACCCCACAGTCCTCCTCCTTCTCTTCCTTCTCCCCCCCCCCTTCCCTCCTAGTACTGAGGACATTACCTAGTTCGGTCATGAAACGTCTGCAAGAAAACCACCCAGCTCAAGAGAGCACCAAAGAGACACACCACCCCCCAGGCGCGGGTGGGGGAGGAAAAAAATCAGTCTGAGAGCCCCTTTGTCCAGCTTAACCCAGTTTATTCCAGCTTCAGCGAGCTGCCAAACGTTGTTAGTCGGAAAAAGGCTGGGTCGGGGCAGCTTCTCATTTCTCGAGAAGAGAGACCGTGAGACCGTCGGTCGCGCATCAGGAGCTTCGGCGCTCCGGATGTGCAAAACCACAGTCAAGGTTCACCGCCTGCCGCCTTTGCAAAAAAGCACCGACAGAAAAAGAGGAGCGGAAAGGCAAACACCCAAAAAAAACCACCAGCCCACTGTTCTCCACCGGAAAAGGGGGTGCATTTGCCCCCACCCTACCCCCCACCCACAGCTGTCTTCTCCAAACAGGTTTCTAAATTATTATTATTTTTTCCCGGCTGCCAACAACACTGAGAATTGCCCGACAGATGAATGGATTCCCCCCCCCCAGCTTAGAGAAAGGGGTGGGGGAGGCACATGCTCACAGCTCCTCTGGTTTCCAAGAAGCCCCTTGTTCCCCCCCCCCTTGGCGCAGTCTCCATGCAGCTGAGCTTGCAAGAGTAGAGTCAATTTGGCCCAGGGGTTAGCCCAGTGGTTCTCAACCTTTTTCATGCCGCGACCCCCCCCAACCGGTCGTAAGTCGAGGACTACTCAACCGGTCGTAAGTCGAGGGCTACTCCACTGGTGCAGCACCGTTTACAGAATGGGACTTTTGGCGGGCTCAGCAGGGCAGAGACAGCCTGGACAATTCCTATTGGCTTTTGAAAGCCAATAGAATTAGAGACTCTATTCAAGAGAGTCTATTTGATTGGTTTTCAAAAGCCAATAGAATAAAAGGGAGGAGCACAGCTAAGGAAAAGGGGGGGGGGAAATGGCGGACTGCGTTGTTTGGCGACCCCCGTGAAATGGTCGTTCGACCCCAAATGGGGTCCCGACCCACCGGTTGAGAACCACTGGGTTAGAGGAACCAGGCGAGAAAGCGGGAGACGGTGAGTTCTAGTTTTGCTTTAAGAGATACGAAAGCCGGCTGGGTGACTTTCGGCCAATCACTAGGAGACGGTGAGTTCTAGTTTTGCTTTAGACACCAAAGCCAGCTGGGTGACTTTTGATTAATCACTGGAAGACTGCGAATTCTAGTCCCGCCTTAGGCATGAAAGCCAGCTGGGTGACTTTGGGCCAATCACCGGGAGACAGTGAGTTCTAGTCCTGCCTTAGCCATGAAAGCCAGCTGGGTGACTTTGGGCCAATCACCTGGAGACGGTGAGTTCTAGTCCCGCCTTAGCCATGAAGGCCAGCCGGGTGACTTTGGGCCAATCACCAGGAGACTGGAAATTCTAGTCCCGCCTTAGCCATGAAAGCCAGCCGGGTGACTTTGGGCCAATCACCAGGAGACTGGAAATTCTAGTCCCGCCTTAGCCATGAAAGCCAGCCGGGTGACTTTGGGCCAATCATCAGGAGACGGTGAGTTCTAGTCCCGCCTTATCCATGAAAGCCAGCTGGGTGACTTTGGGCCAATCACCAGGAGAAGGAGAATTCTAGTCCCGCTTTAGTCATCAAAGCCAGTTGGGTGACTTTGGGCCATTCACCAGGAGACAATGAGTTCTAGTCCCGCCTTAAGCATAAAAGCCATCGCAGAACCTTGGACTAGTCCCTCTGCCTCAGCCCAACCACCTCACAGGGTTGTTGTTGTGAGGAAAACAGGAGAAGGAAGGAATAGTCAGTAAGTTTGTCACCTTATTTATACAAATAAGAAAAGCGGGTAATAAACACATACATACATATACATACATGAGACATGCAAATGGGAGGCTCCTGGAGGCACACTTAAGGAACTTGCACCAACACCTGGCATCCTCCAGATTTGTTGAGACCACAACTCCCAGAATGCTCAGCCCGCTTGGGGATGCAAGCCCAAAATGGCCCTTAGCAAGCTAAAGGGCTTGTCCTAGTGGACAATCATCTAAATAGGAGCCAGCCGTGTGCTGCAGCTGCCAAAAAAGCCAACACAGTGCTGGGCTGCATTAACAGAGGCATAGAATCAAGACCACGTGAAGTATTAATACCACTTTACAAGGCCTTAGTAAGGCCACACTTGGAATACGGCATCCAGTTTTGGTCACCACGATGTAAAAAAGATGCTGAGACTCTAGAAAGAGGGCAGAGAAGAGCAACAAAGAGGATCAGGGGACTGGAGGCTAAAGCATATAACAGTGATGGCAAACCTTTTAGAGACCAAGTGCCCAAACTGCAATCCAAAACCCACTTATGCATCGTTGGGTGCCGGGTGGGTGTGGCCCATTGGGTGGGCGTGGCCCATTGGGTGGGCGTGGCCCATTGGGTGGGCGTGGCTACGGTGGTAACGGCAGACTGGGTGGGACTAAAAAGTTCAATCAATCAATTCCAACTTTGCAAGATCTTTTTTTTCCCCCGCGAGAAGTTGAAATTGACTGATTGATTGAACCTTTTTTTTTTTTGCACATGGCGGCGGAGGCCTAAAGCGAAAAGGTTTTATAAAACCCAGCTGAAGGCCTAGGACTGGGGCGAGGGCGCACGTGCCCACAGAGAGGGCTCTGAGTGCCGCCTCTGGCACCCGTGCCGTAGGTTTGCCACCACTGGCATATAAGGAACAGTTGCTGCAATTGGGGATATCTATTTTAATGAAGAGAAGGACAAGGGGGGACATAACAGCAGTCTTCCAATCTCTCAGGGGCTGCCCCAAAGAAGAGGGAGTCAAGCTATTCTCCAAGGCGCCAGAAGGCAGGACAAGAAGCAACGGATGGAAACTCATCAAGGAAAGAAGCAACCTAGAACTAAGGAGAAACCTCCTGACAGTTAAAACAACTAACCAGTGGAACAACCTGCCTCCAGAAGCTTTGAATGCTCTGGAGGTTTTTAAGAAGAAACTGGACAGCCATTTGTCTGAAACAGTGTAGGTTTCCTGCCTGAGCAGGGGGTTGGACTCGATGACCTCTAAGGTCCCTTCCAACTTTATTATTATTATTATTAACAACCTGCCTCCAGAAGGTGTGAATGCTCCAACACTGGAAGTTTTTAAGAAGAGACTGGACAGCCATTTGTCTGAAATGGTATAGGGTTTTCTTCCTGAGCAGGGGGTTGGACTAGATGACCTCCACGGTCCCTTCCAACTCTGTTGTTGTTGTAGTTGTAGTTGTAGTTGTAGTTGTTGTTGTTGTTGTTCTTCTTCTTCTTCTTCTTCTTCTTCTTCTTCTTCTTCTTCTTCTTCTTCTCCTTCTCCTTCTCCTTCTCCTTCTCCTTCAGGGGATTTACGCTGATTTCAGAAGCCTCCTCCTGGAATGCGAGGTTTATGTTTTTTTCTTTCTTTCTTTGTTTATTGAATATCTATTCTATCCCAAATTCCATTCCATTCCATTTTATTCTACATTCTATCCTATCCATTTACCGCTTTGAATTATTTGCAAGCGTCTGAATTTTGATCTTGCCACGGTGGGGGGGATGCTGCAACGAGCGTTAAGGGTGAAAAATGTTTCTAAGACACTCTTTTCAGCACTGTGGTTTTGAACAGTCACTAAACGAACGGTTGCAAGTTGAGGACTGCCGGGAAAGAAGGAAGGAAGGAAGGAAGGAAGGAAGGAAGGAAGGAAGGAAGGAAGGAAGGAAGGAAGGAAGGAAGGTTGGTTCATAAAGCAAAGGAAACAAAGAGAGCTTCGGCCACTCAATTCAGTTCACAACATTAAGAAAGCTGCAAAAAAAGGCTTTCTCAGCAGATTAGATTCTCCGTTTTTGTTGGAAAGGAAATCCTTCTCAGTTGCATACAAGGGCAATGGAGGGGGGAAGAAGAGGAGGTGAGAGGAAGGAAACTGTTTCCCGTCCTCGTGCAGAAACAAATCCAACGTGGGAAAACATGGGAATTGGGAAGGTCTAGTTTAATGAAAAGATCCTGACAAACTCAGGATCCAAAAAGGTCTCGACAGACTTGAACCATGGGCCCTCTCCAACAAAATGAAATTTAATGTGGAGAAAAGCAAAGTTTTACATTTGGGCAGGATATTAATACAGTTGGAAGGGACCTGGGAGGTCATCTAGTCCAACCCCTTGCTCAGGCAGGAAGCCCTATACCATTTCAGACAAATGTCTGTCCAGTCCCTTCTTAAAAACTTCCAGTGTTGGAGCATTCACAGCTTCTGGAGGCAGGTTGTTCCACTGGTTAATTGTCCTCACTGTCAGGAAGTTTCTCCTTAGTTCTAGGTTGCTTCTCTAGTTGATGAGTTTCCATCTGTTGCTGACTTAGATAAGGGAATTGAAGGAGAACTTGTCCAATTTGCAGATGACATCAAACTGGCAGGAGTAGCCAACACCCCAGAAGACAAGCTCAGGATCCAAAAAGATCTTGACAAACTGGAACCATGGGCCCTGTCCAACAAAATGAGTTTCAATGTGGAGAAAAGCAAAGTTTTACATTTAGGCAGGAAAAACCAAAGGCGCAAGCACAGATTGGGTGAGACCTGGTTTAAAAACAGCCGCTGTGAGAGGGTCCTGGTGGACGATCCCTTGACCGTGAGCCAGCCATGTGCAGCAGCAGCCAAAAAACCTAATACAATTCTGGGTTGTATAAACAGAGGCACAGAATCAAGATCACACAAAGTATCGCCTTAGAAAACCCTAGTAAGGCAACACCTGGAATACTGCAGCCAGTTTGAGTCACCATATCACAAAAAAGAGGTTGAGACTTTGGAAAAAGTTCAGAGAAGAGCAGCTAAGAGGATCCAAGGCCTGGAGACTAAAACATACGAAGAACGGCTGCAGGACTTGGGTCTGGCTAGTCTAAAGAAAAGAAGAAATAGGGGAGACATAATAGCAGTGTTCCAGTATTTGGGGGCTGCCACAAGGAAGAGGGGGGTCAGGTTATTCTCCAAAGCACCAAAGGGCAGGACGAGAAACAACGGTTGGAAACTCATCAAGGAGAGAAGCAACCTGGAATTAAGGAGAAACTTCCTAACAGGGAGGACAATTAACCAGTGGAACAGCTTGCCTCCAGAAATGGTGGGTGTTTCATCACTGGAGGATTTTAAGAAGAGACTGGACAGCCACTTGTGTGAAACAGTATAGGCTCTCCTGCTTGAGCGGGAGGCTGGACTAGATGACCTCCGAGGTCCTTTCCAGTTCTGTTGTTCTTATTCTGCTTGGTCTACTCTCCTTGATTAAGTCTCCATCCATTGCTTCTTGTCCTGCCCCCTGGTGCTCTGAATAACAGAATAACAGAGTTGGAAGGGACCTCAGAGGTCATCTAGTCCAACCCCCTGCTGAGGCAGGAGACCCTATGCCATTTCGGACAAATGGCTGTCCAGTCTCCTCTTAAAAACCTCCAGTGTGGGAGCACCCACAGCTTCTGGAGGCAGGTTGTTCCACTGGCTAATTGTCTTCCCTGTTAGGAAGTTTCTGCTTAGTTCCAGGTTGCTTCTCTCCTTGATTAGTTTCCACCCGTTGTTCCTTGTCTGGCCTTCAGATGCTTTGGAGAATAATTTGACCCCAATCTTCTTTGGGGCAGCCTCTCAAATACTGGAATGCTGCTATCCTGTCCCCCCTCGTCCTTCTCTTCGTTAAACTTGTTGCTGTTGTTAATTGCGATGTCGTGTCCAACCCATTGCAACCCCATGGACAACGTTCCTCCAGATCTTCCTGTCCTCTACCATCTTCTGGAGTCCATTTAAATTCACACCTCCTGCTTCAGTGACTCCATCCAGCCACCTCATTATTCTCTGTCGTCCCCTTCTTCTATTGCCCTCCATCTTTCCCAGCATCAGGCCCTTCTCCAGTGAGTCCTTCCTTCTCGTTAGGTGGCCAAAGGACTTGAGTTTCCACTTCAGGATCTGGCCTTCTAAAGAGCAGTCGGGGTTGATCTCCTCCAGGACTGACCGGTTGGATCGCCTTGCAGTCCAGGGGACTCGCAGGAGTCTTCTCCAGCACCAGAGTTCAAAGGCCTCCAGTCTTTGGCGCTCAGCCTTTCTTATGGTCCAACTTTCACAGCCATACATTGCAACTGGGAAAACCATGGCCTGGACTATACGTTCGTTAAACTAGACAGACCCAATTCCAGCAACCGTTCCTCATATGTTTCAGCCTCCAGTCCCCTGATCACCTTTGTTGCTCTTCTCTGCCCTCTTTCCAGAGTCCCAACATCCTTTTTTTTTTGGATGATGGCGACTAAAACTGGACGTAGCATTCCAACGGTGCAGTATAAAGGGGTGCTAACACTTCACCCAATCTTTGTTAGCTCAGCAGTTTTTTCCAAATGGAAGGCAGGCTAAAAAGGGCCTGAACAAAATGCCTCTCTAAGCAGCCTGTCTGAAGATGGCTTAAAGCCAGACAGCTGTGACCTTCATTTGCTGTTTCTGAAACCCTTGGCCAGCACCCAAGGAGGAAGCAAGGAAGATGAGCAGGCAGGTGAGTAGATTCCACCTGGTTCCCAGGCTTATGATCCCATCCCAGGGCTGATCGCTCACTTAGGGTGCAAGGGAAGTTGTCCAGAGGAGATCCCGCCCCCATTAATTGAGAATAACCAACAATCAGCCATACAAATCGTTGTTAATTCTCCATGAGCATTTTCTCCCTGAGCACCAGATTGGGGAAGGGGAAGGGGGGATTCCAAGATTCAAAACATTTCGGATCCCGCACTTCCTCTTTTCTGAAAGGTGAAGAAACCTTTTTAGCAAGATTTCACCAGCTGAAGCAGGAACACAAACTTCCTGTTTTGAAATGACAGTCCCAGGCCAATGAAGAGAACTAGCAAACAAACAGAAATTAGCAAATTCAACCTGTCTAGTTCAGTGCTTCTCAAGCTTGGCCACTTCAAGGGGGGGGGGGACTTCCACTCCCAGAATCCCCCAGCCAGCCTGCTTTAAGAGAGGGGGACTTCCACTCCCAGAATTCCCCAGCCAGCCTGCTTTAAGAGGAGTGGGCTTCCGCTCCCAGAATTCCCCAGCCAGCCTGCTTTAAGAGGGGTGGGCTTCCACTCCCAGAATTCCCCAGCCAGCCTGCTTTAGGAGGGGTGGGCTTCCCCTCCCAGAATTCCCCAGCCAGCCTGCTTTAAGAGGGGTGGACTTCCACTCCCAGAATTCCCCAGCCAGCCTGCTTTAAGAGGGGGGGGCTTCCACTCCCAGAATTCCCCAGCCAGCCTGCTTTAGGAGGGGTGGGCTTCCACTCCCAGAATTCCCCAGCCAGCCTGCTTTAAGAGGGGTGGACTTCCACTCCCAGAATTCCCCAGCCAGCCTGCTTTAAGAGGGGTGGACTTCCACTCCCAGAATTCCCCAGCCAGCCATGCTTTAAGAGGGGGGGACTTCCACTCCCAGAATTCCCCAGCCAGCCATGCTTTAAGAGGTCCTCCTCCTCCTCCTCCCTTCTAGCACTGGTGACGTTCCCTAGTTAGGTCACGAAGAAGAAGCAAGGACCCCACAGGTCAACCCGGAGCCACAAATATTCCCTTCCAATGAAGCAGCAGCGAGCAGAGGCTGAGGAAACCAGCTGTTTTTACTCCAGAGTAAGCAGGATGGTGGGGGTGATGGTGGTGGTGGAAAAAAGCAGGAGATGTGCGTTGGCATTGGATACCATCTGAGAAACCAAAATGATGGGGTGGCTGCGGTGTTTTGCTTGACAGGAAGAACAATTTACAGGAAAAAATAACATTTATAGAGCAGTGGATGAGTGTTCTTCATGGTCAAGTTCTGGGTCTTCTGCAGTGAGACCAAGACTTGCACTTTGTTGTTGTTAGTTGCGAAGTCGTGTCCGACCCATCGCGACCCCATGGACCACGTTCCTCCAGGCCTTCCTATCCTCTCCCATCTTCTGGAGTCCATTGAAGCTCACGCCTGCTGCTTCAGGGACTCCATCCAGCCACCTCCTTCTCTGTCGTCCCCTTCTTCTCTTGCCCTCCATCTTTCCCAGCATCAGGCTCTTCTCCAGTGAGTCCTTCCTTCTCATTAGGTGGCCAAAGGACTTGAGTTTCAACTTGCACTAGGTGGCCTCCAATGATGGGAAGAAGCCTAGTTAGTTAGCTGCCATCAACTTAAACTTGAACCTTGAGGACCATATATATATCTGCTCCATACATAAGTGGTAGCTGTCTCCATAGTAGCAACTGTGAGGGACCTTGGAGTCCTAGTGGACCATCCCTTAAATAGGAGCCAGCCGTGTGCTGCAGCTGCAAAAGGCCAACACAGTGCTGGGCTGCATTAACAGAGGGATAGAATCAAGATCAGGTGAAGTATTAATACCACTTTACAAGGCCTTGGTAAGGCCACACTTGGAATACTGCATCCAGTTTTGGTCACCACGATGTAAAAAAGATGTTGAGACTCTAGAAAGAATGCAGAGAAGAGCAACAAAGACAATTAGAGGACTGGAGGCTAAAAGCATATAAGGAACAGTTGATGGAATTGGGTATGTCTACTTTAATGAAGAGAAGGACGAGGGGGGACAGGATAGTAGCCTCCCAGTATCTCAAGGGCTGCCCCAAAGAAGAGGGAGTCAAGCTATTCTCCAAAGCGCCTGAAGGCCAGAGAAGAAGCAACGGATGGAAACTCATCAAGGAGAGAAGCAACCTGGAACTAAGGAGAAATTTCCTGACAGTGAGAACAATTAACCAGTGGAACAACCTGCCTCCAGAAATTGTGGGTGTTCCATCACTGGAGGATTTTAAGAGCAGATTGATCAGCCATTTGTCTGGAATGGTATAAGGTCTCCTGCCTAAGCAGGGGGTTGGACTAGATGACCTCCAAGGTCCCTTCCAACTCTCTTATTCTGTTATTTTTATTATTCTATTCTATTCTACTCTACTCTATTCTTTTCTATTTTCTATATTCTATTCTATTTTATATTATTTTCTATTTTCTATTCTATTCTACTTATTCTTTTCTATTTTCTATATTCTATTCTATTTTATATTTTATATTTTATATTATTTTCTATTTTCTATTATTCTATTCTATTCTACTCTATTCTTTTCTATTTTCTATATTCTATTCTATTTTATATTTTATATTATTTTCTATTTTCTATTCTATTCTACTCTATTCTTTTCTATTTTCTATATTCTATTCTATTTTATATTTTATATTATTTTCTATTTTCTATTATTCTATTCTATTTTACTCTATTCTTTTCTATTTTCTATATTCTATTCTATTTTATATTTTATATTATTTTCTATTCTATTCTATTCTATTCTATTCTATTCTATTCTATTCTATTCTATTCTATTCTATTCTATTCTATTCTATTCTTTGTTTAGTTTAGGTAAAGTTAGCTCCGCTCATTTCATTTCATTTCTTATTCCCCGTCTTTGGCCTTCAGCAGATCGTCCAAAGGCATTTCCCGTGAGAACTTCAACCACTTTATCCCCAGACTTTCCCGTCTCCCGTTCCTCTCAGCCTTGCCAAGCATAATCCCTTTTCTCCTTAGCCAACATCCGCGGGACCACTTCTAGGGATCCGGCTTCCCCATCGTGGCCTGAAAGGAACCACTGGCCTTTCTGTGGCCGCTGGACTGGCTCTTCAGCCAGACCACAGATGCCGGGGGGGGGGAGGCGATTTTAAATTTCCCAGCCTCCCAAGAGCCCTTGGGAGAAAATTCCCCTCGCAAGCCGGGGTGGGAGAAGTCCTGCCCCTGCACACCCACAACAGACCACCATTGAAAGACGTGTAATTGTAGGCTGACCAATTAGGCACTCTTGGTTTCCACCGGCTGGTTTCCACACAGCTTCGTGCCACGGGTTGAAAACAGAAAAATAAAGAAATTGCACACCGTGGTGTATAATCACACAACGTGGGCAGACAACCGCAAACATCTCAGAACACAAGGCTAGGCTACAAGAGCCGGCCCGGCCCACAGTTGCGCGTTCCCAACCGTTTGCGACGACAGAAAAGCAGCCTCAGGGGAGTCACAACATTAAAAGCAGTCCTCGGCTTACAACGGTTCATTTAGTGACCGTCCCAAGTTACGACGGCACGGAAAAAAGGGACTCGGGATCGTTTCTGATGCTTACAACCGTTGCAGCATCCCCGGGGTCACGTGGTCAAAGTTCAGACGTTGTAACTTTGAACGGTCACTAAACGAACTTGTAAGTCGAGGGTTACCTGTATGTTCACCAGCTTGAGCTATTTGAAAAAATAATAAAGGAGGGGTAGAAAGGAAGGAAGGAAAGAAAGAAAGAAAAGAGAGAAAGAGAAAGAAAGAAAGAAAGAAAGAAAGAAAGGAAGGAAGGAAGGAAGGAAGGAAGAGAAAGAAAGAAAGAATGAAAGAAAGAAAGAAAGAAAGAAGAAAGGAGAAAGAAAGGAAGGAAGGAAGGAAGGAAGGAAGGGAAGGAAGGAAGGAAGGAAAGAAAGGAGAGAGAGAAAGAAAGGAGAGAGGAAGGAAGGAAGGGAAGGAAGGAAGGAAAGAAAGGAAAGAAAGGAAGGAAGGAAAAGAGAGAAAGAGAAAGAGAGAGAGAAAGGAAGGAAGGAAGGAAGGAAGGAAGGAAGGAAAGAAAGAGAGAGAAAGAAAGAAATAGAAAAAGAAAAAGAAAAAGAAAGAAAGAAAGAAAGAAAATCCAAAATGGAAGAGGTGATATGTGGCCTGCTAGTTGAATGAGGGAATTGAATGAACATCTAGAAAGAGAGCAGAGAAAAACAACAAAGATGATCAGGAGACTGGAAGCTAAAACATACGAAAAACGGTTGCAGGAACTGGGCATGGACAGTCTAGGCCAGTGGTTCTCAACCTGTGGGTCGGGACCCCATTTGGGGTCGAACGACCATTTCACGGGGGTCGCCAAACAACGCAGTCCGCCATTTTTTCCCCCTTTTCCTTAGCTGTGCTCCTCCCTTTTATTCTATTGGCTTTTGAAAGCCAATAGAATAGACTCTCTTGAATAGAGTCTAATTCTATCGGCTTTCAAAAGCCAATAGGAATTGTCCAGGCTGTCTCTGCCCTGCTGAGCCCGCCAAAAGTCCCAGTCTGCAAATGGTGCTGCACCAGTTGAGGAGTCCTCGACTTATGACCGGTTGGGGGTCGCGGCATTAAAAAGGCTGAGAACCACTGGTCTAGACTCTAGAGAAAAGAAGGACCAGCGGGGTCATGATAGCAGTGTTCCAATATTTGAGGGGCTGCCACAAAGAAGGGGAAGGGGTCAATTTATTCTCAAAAAGAGCCTGAAGGCCGGACAAGAAGCAACGGATGGCAACTAACGAAGGAGAGAAGCAACCTGGAATTAAGGAGAAATTTTCTGCCAGTGAGAACAATTAACCGGTGGAACAGCTTGCCACCAAAAGTTGTGGGTGCTCCATCAGCGGAAGATTTCAAGAAGAGACTGAACAGGCACTTGTCAGAAATGGTATAAGGGTCTCCTGCTTGAGCAGGGGGCTGGACTAGAAGACCTCCAGGGTCCCTCTCAATTCTGTTACTCTGCATTCTGTATTATTATTATTATTCTGTATTGCATGTGTTTCACTTCCAAACGTGCGCGTTTCACACAGCAATTCCGATAACACTGATTTCGCTGTGCTCCTGTTCTCTTGCACGGGCACAGCCCCAGTTGTGAT
This sequence comes from Crotalus adamanteus, assembly GCA_039797435.1. Classification (NCBI taxonomy): domain Eukaryota; kingdom Metazoa; phylum Chordata; class Lepidosauria; order Squamata; family Viperidae; genus Crotalus; species Crotalus adamanteus. Next base: position 356,754,123 of record CM077918.1, on the reverse strand, counting down.
TTTTGATAAGCGTCCCACCCTGGAGTGCGTGCACATGTTCCCACAATGTCCCTTTCTCTCCCTCCAGAGCATCTGCCAAAGAGTTACGCCTAACAGGAGTTTGCAAAAAAAGAAGAATTTCTCTCCGATTTCGCTGTCATGTGCAAATCATTACTCACCACACGCTCCACCCTTCTGCGGAAGAGAGCACGCAAGAAAGACACACATACCAACCACACACATCCTCTCTCGGCAAGCCCGGGCAGCCTCACCAGAGCTGAACCTTGGAGAGTTTTTTTTTCCTGCACTCTCGAAACACGTGGCCGAAGGCGAGAGGAGGATTAAGCCAGCATCCTCCAGAAGGAAAAAAAATTCCTAGAGGCAGCAAAATACCGCCTGGGATTAAATTCCGTGCCTTGCTCCGAAACATAAACACGTCGGGGCCTTGGTTACGAATCTAGGGGCAACTTAAAAATGCAAGAAAGGAGAATATTTGTCGCTGAGGGTTGAAATGAGGGTGCTTTTCTTGCAGACGTCTCATGACCCAGCTGGGTAACATCATCCCACCAAGCTCAGAAAGCAGGAACAACCCCAGTGTTGTTGTCCTCTTCCTCCTCTTCCACCACTCCACAATCCCCCCTCCCTTCTAGCACTGGTGAGGTTCCCTAGCTGGGTCAGGAAATGTCTGCAAGAAAACCACCAAGCTCAGGGAGCACCCAGGACCCCATACTCCTCCTCCTCCTCTTCCTCCCATCACTGATGATGCTCCCTTGCTGGGTGATGAAACATCTGCAAAAAGTCAGCAAGCCGAGAGAGCACTAAGGATTCCACAGTCCTCCTCCACCTCCTCCTAACATTGATGATGTTCCCTAGTTGGGTCATGAAACGTCTGCAAGAAAACCACCCAGCTCAGAGGGCACCAAGGACCCCACAGTCCTTCTCCCTCCTCCTCCTCCTCTTCCACTAAACCCAATTCCCTTCTGGAACTGATGATGTTCCCTAGTTGGGTCATGAAACATCTGCAAGAAAGCCACCCAGCTCAGAGGGCATCAGGGACCCCACAGTCATCGTCTTCCTCCCCCTCCTCCTCCTCCTCCTCCTCTTCCACAAACCCAACTCCCTTCTGGAACTGATGATGTTCCCTAGTTGGGTCATGAAACGTCTGCAAGAAAACTACCCAGCTCAGAGAGTACCAAGGATCCCATACTCCTCCTCCTCCTCCTCCTCCTCCTCCTCCTCCCTTCTAGCACTGATGATGTTACCTAGCTCGGTCATGGAACGTCTGCAAGAAAACCACCCAGCTCAGAGAGCACCAGGACCCCCACAATTCCACCCTGAGCTACAAAATATTGTCTCTGATCATCTCTGAGCGGAAACCCGACCAGGATGAACCCCGTTCTCCACCGAGCGTTTTTCCGCAAATTCGCACAGCCCTGGCTGAACTTTCTTAGAAGTTTTGTGGCTTTTTAAGAGCCCAATTTTCATTCCTTTGGGGGGGGGAAGAGAGAGAGCATTTCTTGAACTTCTGGGCTCAGCTGTGCTTTTCCATTGTTTCCTGGCAGTTTTATGGCTCCTTCTCCCCTTCTGAAAACAAAACAGCCACTTGCAAGGGAACAATGGATTCGAAAACAGTCGAAAGCCCCGTCCAGAAACATCACTTGAAAACGGAGCAGCTGCAAACACAACTTGCGGACTTTCCAGCTGCTGTCGGCCTTCTCGGCTTTGGGGTTTTGTTTCCTTGTTTTCGGCGACACGCTCGAGTGCAATCTTTAATTTTTTTTTTCCTTCCTGCCAAAGGCTGCCGCTCTAAGCTCGCAGGCGTCTTCGGCGTAGTGGGCGCTCCCTTTCGAAATGCCCCAAATATATATTTACAGCTAGTCCCTGGCTTACAACCACTCGTTTAGCGACTGTTCAAAGTTATAGGTAGCCCTCCACTTCCCATCACAACAACAATAACAAAAACAATAATAGTAAAAGTTGGAAGGAACCTTGGGGGTCATCTAGTCCAACCCCCCCCCCGCTCAGGCAGGAAACCCTATACTATTTCAATCAATGTCAAAATAGAGTTGGAAGGGACCTTGGAGGTCATCTAGTCCAACCTCCCCCCTCCCCCCGCTCAGGCAGGAAACCCTATACTATTTCAATCAATCAGTCAAAATAGAGTTGGAAGGGACCTTGGAGATCATCTAGTCCAACCCCCCCCTCCCCCCGCTCAGGCAGGAAACCCTATACTATTTCAATCAATCAGTCAAAATAGAGTTGGAAGGGACCTTGGAGGTCATCTAGTCCAACCTCCCCCCTCCCCCCGCTCAGGCAGGAAACCCTATACTATTTCAATCAATCAGTCAAAATAGAGTTGGAAGGGACCTTGGAGATCATCTAGTCCAACCCCCCCCTCCCCCCGCTCAGGCAGGAAACCCTATACTATTTCAATCAATCAGTCAAAATAGAGTTGGAAGGGACCTTGGAGGTCATCTAGTCCAACCTCCCCCCTCCCCCCGCTCAGGCAGGAAACCCTATACTATTTCAATCAATCAGTCAAAATAGAGTTGGAAGGGACCTTGGAGGTCATCTAGTCCAACCTCCACCCCTGCTCAGGCAGGAAACCCTATACTATTTCAATCAATCAGTCAAAATAGAGTTGGAAGGGACCTTGGAGGTCATCTAGTCCAACCCCCCCGCTCAGGCAGGAAAACCTATACTATTTCAATCAATCAGTCAAAATAGAGTTGGAAGGGACCTTGGAGGTCATCTAGTCCAGCGGTTCTTAACCTTTTTGAATGAATCGCCCCCTTGAGCCAATGAGGAAGTTGTCATCGCCCCCCTCCCCCAACCCAACCTCTCAACCGCAACATAGGAAATAATTCTTCAATTTATGCAAACCCTTTTTTTTGTTTTCTTTAAAATTGTCATCAGGACCTATTGATGCAAATAATTTATTTCCAGTCTTTTCCCCATATCTCCCATATTCTGGCCAATGGCGTGCCACTGTATGGGTAGAGGCCGCTGCGCAACGCGCATGAAGATAAGCGATGCGTCTTCACATATGTACGGCGTTCTGCACTGAAGCTAGCTGGAGGAACCTTTGAAAACACAATTCAATCCACGAAGAGCGAGCGATCTGCTGTTTTTGTACGACAGATATACAGCGATTCACTGTACAAAAAAGTCTCAAAAGTGTCCCCAAAATTTCTCGCTCCATCACCCCCATATTGCCCCCTTTTCATTCCTTCGCCCCCGCATCGCCCCTTTTCGTTCCATTGCCCCCCTGTAAAATGAAATCACCCCCTGGGGGGCAATATTGCCCAAGTTAAGAACCACTGGTCTAGTCCAATCCCCTGCTCAGGCAGGAAACCCTACATCATTTCAGACAAATGGCTGTCTGGTCTCTTCTTAAAAACTTCCAGTGTTGGAGCATTCACAAGTTCTGGAGGCAAGGAGTTCCACTGGTTAATTGTTCTCACTGTCAGGAAGTTTCTCCTTAGTTCCAGGTTGCTTCTCTCCTTGAAGAGTTTCCATCTGTTGCTTCTTGTCCTGCCTTCAGGCGCCTTGGAGAATAGCTTGACTCCCTCTTCTTTGGGGCAGCCCCTGAGATACTGGAAAGCTACTATCATGTCCCCCCTCGTCCTTCTCTTCGTTAAACTAGACATCCCCAATTCCAGCAACCGTCCTTTGTATGTTTTAGCCTCCAGACTTCTAATCATCTAATCATCCAAAGATGCTTAGCAACATTTTAAACTTGCAGTTGGACGAGTGCAAGTGAGACAGCTCGGATCCTTGCACCTGGCCACAACCAGCGCAGGCTGTAGGACAGACACCGGGAGAGGACTCAGCCCCAAACACCTGCCGACTTGAACCTGGCCCAACAGGAAAGGCTCGACATGGGAGACTGTAATAAGGAAAGAGTCTGAGAGAAGAGCCTTGGTCCTGCCTCCCCTTGCAGGCTGGAAAGTCTCCAGGTCTACGAAGCAGCTGCCCTGTCGTTGCGACTGAACACACTGGGGTGGGCAGAATATTTGCAGCTCAGGGTTCAAAGGAGGAGAAGTCCTTGGCGCTCTCTGGGCTTGGTGGCGTCCTTGCAGATGCTTCCTTGCCCAAACTAACATCATCGGAGGGAGGAGGGAGGGGGGCTGGGGAGGAGGAGGAGGAGGAGGAGGAGAATTGTGGAGTCCTGGATGCTGAGTTTGGTTTCTTGCAGACGTTTCATGACCCAACTAGGTAACATCATCAGGGCTAGGAGAAGGAGAAGGGTGGGAGAAAGGAGGAAGATTGTGGGATCCTTGGTGCTCTCTGAGCTGGGATGTTTCTTTGCAGACGCTTCATGACCCAACTAGGTAACATCATCAGGGCTAGAAGGGAGGAGGAGGAGGAGGAAGAAGAGGAAGAAGAAGAAAGAGGAGAAGGAGGAGGAGGAGGAGGAGAAGAAGAAGAAGAAGAAGAAGAAGAAGAAGAAGAACAACAACAACAACAACAAGATGATGATTGTGGGATCCTTGGTGCTCTCCGAGCTAGGATGTTTCTTTGCAGACGCTTCATGACCCAACTAGGTCACATCATCAGGGCTAGAAGGAAGGAGGACGAGGAGGAGGAAGAGGAGAAGGAGGAGAATGGTAGCGTCTCCGAGTTTGGTTTCTTGCAGACGTTGCATGACCCAACTAGGTAACATCATCAGTGCCAGAAGGGAGGAGGAGAAGGAGGAGGACTGTGGGGGTCCTTGGTGCTTCTCTGCGCTGCGTGGTTTTTTTGCAGACCTTTCGTGACCCAACTAGGCAACATCATCCATGCTAAGGGAGGGAGGGGGGCTTGCAGCGCTTGCCCTGTCCATGTTGGTGAGAGCTGCTGATTCTCTTTCTTCAGCATCCTTCAGCCATGCTGGGCCAGCCCCCCCAGAGCCGCAGGGCCACCCCACTCGCTGCCCTTGGCGCACACTCTCCTCCCAGCACCTATGCTCAGCTCCACAGCTCAGCAGGGGCTTCTTGCAAAGCCAATTAACGGCGATCCCTTAATCAGGGACTTAGCCAATTAGTGGGGAAAGCTTATGTGAAAGGCCCTTCCGGAAGGACCCATGGCCAGCAGGACCGAGTTCCTCCTTGCGCCGGTTGTGCGGGGTGGCTTGATCCCAAGGACGAACTGGGCTCTATGAGGGAGGGCAGGGGGCTTCAGGACCCCCCCCCAGCTCCAGCCACTTTAGATAGCCCTTGACTTACAACTATCCATTTAATGACCATTCCAAGATACGACAGCTCCGGAAAAAAGGACTTACACATGGTCCTCATGCCTCTGACTCTTTGTCTCGCTTAGCAAATTTTGGGCTCGGCTGTGGTCATAAGTCAAGGACTCCATGTACTCAGCAAGGCAAATAATAATAATAATAATAATACCTGCAACATAACACCCCAGACTTAGCAATTGTCGATAAGAAAGACAAAAAAGTCTGGATCGTGGACGTGGCAGTGCCTGGAGACAGCAGAATAGACGAGAAAGAACTGGAGAAGATAACAAAATACAAAGACCTACAAATAGAAATAGAAAGACTGTGGCAAAAGCAAGCAAGGGTAGTACCAATAGTGATAGGCTCCTTGGGTGCAATCCCAAAACAACTGGAGCACCACTTGAACACCATTGGCATTGACAAATTCACTATTAGTCAATTGCAAAAGGTGGCCTTACTAGGAACTGCTTCCATCCTGCGACGATATCTGTAATACCATCAAACATCCACATCTATCTATCCCAGGTCCTGGGTAAGGACTCGATAGGTAGACAAAATGCCAAATCCAGTCTGAACATCTGGCTGACTGTGCGATGATCCATAATGATAATAATAGTAAAGTTGGAAGGGACCATTTGTCCAACCCCCTGCTCAGGCCGGAAACCCTATACCATTTCGGATAAACGGCTGTCCAGTCTCTTCTTGAAAACTTCCAGTGTTGGAGCATTTACCGCTTCTGGAGGCAGGTTATTCCACTGGTTAATTGTTCTCACTGTCAGGAAGTTTCTCCTTAGTTCCAGGTTGCTTCTCTCCTTGATTAGTTTCCATCCGTTGCTTCTTGTCCTGCCTTCATGTGCTCTGGAGAATAGCTTGACTCCCTCTTCTTTGGGGCAGCCCCTGAGATATTGGAAGACTGCTATCCTGTCCCCCCTCGTCCTTCTTTTCATTAAAGTAGAAATACCCAATAAATTGTTTTTTTTTAATTAGATTATTAGATAACCTTTATTGTCATTTTTTTTACTGTGGGCACAACAGCCCACGTTAAAAATGAAATTTGAGTTGCTTGTTCTCCAAGTGTACACCTACATAACACACATTTAATACACATTTAAGCATACTACCGTGTTTCCCCGTACATAAGGCCCGGTCTTATATTATTATATTATTTTTGCCTCCAAAAGGGGCAACAATTTCTTTTTAGAGCACTCCTGCAACGAAGGAAAGAAGGGAGCAATAATTAACAATAGATTTTCTTATAGGTGTAAAATCCGATACCTACACTTATCTTGCTTGTACACAACCTGCACACATATCCATCTCGTTCTTCCTTCTTGGCATGGAGGACCCCCCCCCCCAGCCAAGACATCAAAGGCTCTCTACTTCAACGGGGTGAATCTTTTACCCTCCATACCCATCCGGCACCCAGGAAGTTGTGGGAAGAAGCCAGAGAAAGAAATATTTTGGGAAATATTAAAAAGGCAGAATATTATATTTCCCAAAAGATCTTAAAGGCAGAACCCCCCCCCCCTCCCCCCAAGTCTCTCTGCCCCAAACAGAAACCAGGTCTGCAGAAATGCAGATGTGATAATCTTGTCAGGAAGCTGGGATTAGAAAGACAAACAACAATCCCTCCCACCCAAAAAAATCCAACACTTGTCAGCCACAGCCCCAGGGAAGCAGGATATGACCTCTGGGACATAATAGGATTAACCTACCACTATCAGAATACCAGAAAGGCACACTGAGACTCAGGTCAAAGTTCATGCCACAGGAACGACTCCAAACAAAAGCCCCAAAAGGTATAAAAACCCACCGCTCCCTCTTACATGTGGTCAGTTTTTCCCAGAACCATTTTTCTGTCTGGCTCTGCTCTTCAATAAACTGCAATCTTCTTTCTAAAGCAGTCTCCATTTTGTTCATTCCCGCCTTGGACCGGACCCTGGTGAAGATTTTTTTTTTTCAACAAAGTGGTGCCAGTCAAAACTAGATGATGATAACCTTTATTGTCATTTTTTTTTCTCCTGTAGGCACAACGGCACACCTTAAAAATGAAATGTAGATGCTTGCTCTCAAGCGTACACAGACATAACACACATTTAAAAACATACTCTGTACAACATATGTACAGGTCAGGGGTAGGCAACCTTGGCTCTTTTATGACTCGTGGACTTCAACTCCCAGAATTCCTGAGCCAGCATGAGGGAACTATGGCCTCTTTATGACTCATGAACTTCAACTCCCAGAATTCCTGAGCCAGCATGGGGAAACTATGGCCCCCTTCATGACTGGTGGACTTCAACTCCCAGAATTCCTGAGCCAGCATGAGGGAAACTTTGGCCCCTTCATGACTTATGGACTTCAACTCCCAGAATTCCTGAGCCAGCATGGGGGAACTATGGCCCCCTTCATGATTCGGGGACTTCAACTCCCAGAATTCCTGAGCCAACATGAGGGAAACTTTGGCCCCTTCATGACTGGTGGACTTCAACTCCCAGAATTCCTGAGCCAGCATGGGGAAACTATGGCCCCCTTCATAACTAGTGGACTTCAACTCCCAGAATTCCTCAGCCAGCGTGGGGGAACTATGGCCCCCTCATGACTCATGGACTTCAACTCCCAGAATTCCTGAGCCAGCATGGGGAAATTATGGCCCCCTTCATGACTCGTGGACTTCAACTCCCAGAATTCCTGAGCCAGCATGAGGGAAACTTTGGCCCCTTCATGACTCGTGGACTTCAACTCCCAGAATTCCTGAGCCAGTATGGGGGAACTATGGCCCCCTTCATGATTCGGGGACTTCAACTCCCAGAATTCCTGAGCCAACATGAGGGAAACTTTGGCCCCTTCATGACTGGTGGACTTCAACTCCCAGAATTCCTGAGCCAGCATGGGTGAACTATGGCCCCCTTCATGACTCGTGGACTTCAACTCCCAGAATTCCTCAGCCAGCATGAGGGAACTATGGCCCCTTCATGACTCATGGACTTGAACTCCCAGAATTCCTGAGCCACCATGGGGAAATTATGGCCCCCTTCATGACTCGTGGACTTCAACTCCCAGAATTCCTGAGCCAGCATGAGGGAAACTTTGGCCCCTTCATGACTCGTGGACTTCAACTCCCAGAATTCCTGAGCCAGCCTGGCTCAGCTTGGAAACCTCTCCCTTTCCCCTTGACAGGTAGAAACAATTAATCAGTGGAACGGCTTCCCTCCAGAAGTTGTGAATGCTCCAACACTGGAGGTTTTTAAGACAAGATTGGACAGCCATTTGTCTGAAATGGTATTCTAGGGTTTCCTGCCTGAGCAGGGGGTTGGACTAGCTCAGTGGTTCTCAACCTGTGGGTCGGGACCCCATTTGGGGTCGAGCGACCATTTCACGGGGGTCGCCAAACAACGCAGTCCGCCATTTTTTCCCCCCTTTTCCTTAGCTGTGCTACTCCCTTTTATTCTATTGGCTTTCGAAAGCCAATAGAAGAGACTCTCTTGAATAGAGTCTAATTCTATTGGCTTTCAAAAGCCAATAGGAATCGTCCAGGCTGTCTCTGCCCTGCTCAGCCCGCCAAAAGTCCCATTCTGCAAACGGTGTTTGCACCAGTTGAGTAGTCCTCGACTTACGACCGGTTGATTAGTCCTCGACTTACGACCAGTTGAGTAGTCCTCGACTTATGACCGGTTGAGGGTCGCGGCATTAAAAAGGTTGAGAACCGCTGCCTTAGCGTCTTATTTACTCATCTCTGCCCCAGGGTTTTAATAAATCAGAAAACTAGCTCAGAGCAAGTCAAGGCAAAGACCCATTCCAGGAACGCTCCCTGTTCCAGCCTGCTGGGAAACCCACCCAACTGACAGGAGGCCGGTGAGACCCCCTGCCTGCGGATCCCACAGCCAGCAGCCAGATCAGTTGTCTTTGCTCCTGATGGCATTGCTTAACCAAATTAGCCTTTGACAATCTTTCTTTCACAACTCTGTCTAAGCCCCATTAAAGCCATCCCCATCTTCTCCGTACAGAGCTCCAGGCTTTAATGGTAAGCATCCATCATCGATTAGCTGCAAATCATGGCTAAATCTAAATCTGTGCTCTGGCCCAGAAGGAAAATATGCAAATGAAGCAGGTTTATTGATTTATACGTCTTTCCACTCACAGTAAGTACTCCAAGAGGCGATTGGCAATTAAAATATGGAACGATATATTTTAAATGATGAGCCATTAGGAGTCGAAGGGGGAAGATGTCCCCCCTGGCTGGTCTTCGAAAAAAGGCCCAGCACAGCTGCAGAAGGCAGCCAGAGTCCCTCCAGATGTGCAGATTTTCAACTTCCAACATCCTCAGCCAGGCCCCCCCCCCCCCGCCAGCTGGGGAATTTGGGAGCCAAACTCCAGCTTAGGAGAAATGCAAATTTTTCCCAAAACAAGTGGGTCTCTAAAGGGGTGCAGGGGAGGGGGGGAATTATAAAAGTGCCTTTCCTGCTTTCGTCCAGAGAGTCTCAGAGTGGGGAAAGTGAAGGGTGAGCCACGGTAAATGTGTAGACAAATTGTACTCAGCCTTTCCTGCAGGGGACATGTTTTTATCAGATGACTCCATAACCCATTGACACTGATGATGTTCCCTAGTTGGGTCATGAAAGGTCTGCAAGAAAGCAACCAAGCTCAGAGAGCACCAAGGATGCCACAGTCTTTCTCTTCCTCCTCCTCCTCCTCCCAAACCCCCTCCCTTCTAGCACTGATAATGTTCCTTAGTTGGGTCATGAAACATCTGCAAGAAAACCACCCAGCTCAGAGATCAATAAAGACTCAGAATCCTCTTCTCTCTCCTCTTGGTCTTCCCTCCTTCATTCCTTTGTCTTCTCAACCTCCTCTTCCTCCTCCTCCCCTTCCTTCTCCTCCTCCTCCTCTCTGTAAACCCTACCTTCTAGCACTGATGATGTTACCTAGTTGGGTCATGAAACGTCTGCAAGGAAACCACCCAGCTCAGAGAGCACCAAGAACCCCACAGTCCTCCTCCTCTTCCTCTTCCTCCTCTCTGCAAACCCCACACCCCCTTCTAGCACTGATGATGTTCCCTAGTTGGGTCATGAAACGTCTGCAAGAAGACCACCCAGCTCAGAGAGCCCCAAGGACCCCACATTCCTCCTGCTCCCATCCTCGTGCCATCCTCCCCTTCTTTTCACCCACTCCACAAAGTTCCCTGGCTTTGATGACTTTACCTAGTCAGGTAACGAAACGTCTGCAGGAAAACAGTCGAGCTCAAACACCAATGTATGTTGTTAAGTGAGACATTTGTTAGGGGAGTTTTTCCCCATTTTACGGCCTTTTTGGCCACTGTGATTAAGTGAATCACTGCAGTTGTTAAGTTAGCCACACAGTTGTTAATTGAAGCTGGATTCACTACTGACTTTACAATAATAATAATAATAATAATAATAATAACAACAACAACAACAACAATAATAATAAAGTTGGAAGGGACCATGGAGGTCATCTAATCCAACCCCCTGCTCAGGCAGGAAACCCTACACCATTTCGGACAAATGGCTGTCCAGTCTCTTCTTAAAAACTTCCAGTGTTGGAGCATTCACAGCTTCTGGAGGCAAGGAGTTCCACTGGTTAATTGTTCTAACTGTCAGGAAGTTTCTCTTAGTTCTAGGTTGCTTCTCTCCTTGATCAGTTTCCATGATCCGTTGCTTCTTGTCCTACCTTCATGCGCTTTGGAAAAGAGCTTGACTCCCTCTTCTTCGGGGCAGCCCCTGAGATACTGGAACACTGCTATCCTGTCCCCCTCGTCCTTCTCTTCATTAAACGAGACAGACCCAATTCCAGCAGCCTTTCCTTGTATGTTTTAGCCTTCAGTCCTAACTGCGAGAAACGGTCCTGTCCCATTTTTCAGTGCCGTTGTAACTTTGAACAGTCACTAAATAAACTGTCGTACGTCGAGGATTACCTGTAATTGCTAGTAAGACTGCAAAAACCCACCTTTCTCAAACAAATAAACAAACATGTGCAGAAACCCAGCCACAGAGAAATATTTCAGGCAGCTGAAGTGTCCCAGAGGATATTTGTCAAAGGTGGCAAAAGAAATCACAGCGAGCAAGTTCAATTCAAAAGCAGAAGCTTTTTTTTTTTTTTTTTAATCAGCTTTAATCACCTCAGTCTGGCCTGTAATGAAGCCGGTGCTGCAGCTTCGAAGCGATTTGTTTTAAATAAAAAGTACGAGACTCCAGACTTCTGATTTTGGGCTAAGCCCTTGTTCCAAAAGGACAATCAGATAAATGAAATATATAACCACAAAAATGTGATTTCAGTCCGACATTGGTCTAGGCCAGTGGTTCTCCACCTGTGGGTCGGGACCCCATTTGGGGTCGAACGACCATTTCACGGGGTTTCACGGGGGTTGCCAAACAACGCAGTCCGCCATTTCCCCCCCCCCCCCTTTTCCTTAGCTGTGCTACTCCCTTTTATTCTATTGGCTTTTGAAAGCCAATAGAATAGACTCTCTTGAACAGAGTCTAATTCTATTGGCTTTCAAAAGCCAATAGGAATTGTCCAGGCTGTCTCTGCCCTGCTGAGCCCGCCAAAAGTCCCAGTCTGCCAACGGTGTTGCACCAGTTGAGTAGTCCTCGACTTACGACCGGTTGAGTAGTCCCCGACTTACGACCGGTTGGGGGTCGCGGCATTAAAAAAGTTGAGAACCACTGCTCTAGCCATTTTTATTTTATATGTGGCAAATGTATCCATGTATCTTCCTCCTGGTAGGTGAAGTGGATTCGGCTAAGAGAGAGATGGACGGGCCCTAAGTCGCCCAGCCACCTTTCCAGTCTAAGGTGGGACTAGAATTCACCGTCTCCTGGTGATTGGCCCAAAGTCACCCAGTTGGCTTTCCTGCCTAAGGCGGGACTAGAACTCACCGTCTCCTAGTGATTGGCCCAAAGTCACCCAGTTGGCTTTCCTGCCTAAGGCAAGACTAGAACTCACCGTCTCCTGGTGATTGGTCCAAAGTCATCCAGTTGGATTTCATGCCTAAGGCGGGACTAGAACTCACCGTCTCCTGGTGATTGGCCCAAATTTCACCCAGACACCTTTCCTGTCTAAGGCGGGACTAGAACTCACACTCTCCTGGTGATTGGCCCAAAGACACCCAGTCAGCTTTCATGCCTCAGGCGGGACTAGAACTCAGAGTCACTTGGTGATTGGCCCAAAGTCACCCAGCTGGCTTTCATGTCTAAGGCGGGACTAGAACTCACCGCCTCCTCGTGATTGGCCCAAAGTCACCCAGCTGGCTTTCATGCCGGAGGCGGGACTAGAACTCACCATCTCCTGGTTTCTAGCCTGGAGCTTGAACCACTAGTCCAAACTTTATTGCATTCATTGATTGGCAGCTGACAAAAGCTGGTGCCTTTGAAGAAAATGAGTTTCAGAAAAGCAACTGACAGCTGCCATCTTATACTGCCCAGGTGGATGGCTACCTCTAAAAACAGGAAGTCGATCCTGGTTTACTTCCCACACCATCTAGTAGTGCAAATGAACTGAGAATTCTAAGCAGCAACAAGGTGTATGGATTGTATTCATACAACATGCTAACTAAGCTAAGGTTTTTATAAAAAAAACAAAAACCACACACAAAATTCTGATGCCCCACAACATGCATTCTACAAACGCAACCGCCGTACTCTAATTTTGGCCTAATTAAATAATCCGCCCAGAGAAATGACTGGCTTTTTATAACACGGTCAGCTTCCCGAGTCCACCTTAGGCCATCTGGCAGCTGATAGGAAGCCAACCGATAAGAGGAATTAATCAAATGCCAGGGGGATCAACAGAAATGTAGAGCAGCGTCCACCCAGACAGGATCCCAAGAGGCAGAAGGCCCATTATCCACAGCACAAAGCGAGGGCGGTTGGAGAAGGTCTTTATATCAGAAAGACAGAAGAGGTCAGTTTAGAACAGCAGTCTTCCAACTTGGCCCTTTTATGACTTGTGGACTTCAACTCCCAGAATTCCTCAGCCAGGCATGCGTGCCTGGCTGAGGATTTCTGGGAGTTGAAGTTCACAAGTCATAAAAGAGCCAGGTTGGAAGACCCCTGCTTTAGAAGGAGACCCCAAGTTCCCAGTTATGGGGAGCTTTCCAAACTCAACCCTTGAGTTTGGAGCTCCCCATAAATTGCCGTTAGAAAACAGAGAAGTCCTGCAACCGTCATAAATACAAGTCAGTGGCCAAGCGTCTGAATTTGGATCACGTGACCCACGGGGATGCTGCAAACGGTCGCAAGTGCGAAAAAGGGTCCTAAAAGAAGTTCCTTTTTTTAGTGCCATTGAAACTTCGAACAATCAGTAAGCTCATGATTTTAAGTCACTATCTGCAACTGGCAAAAGCTCCATTGCCTTGCCCCCTGAGAGGCCTATAAATTTGATAAAGGATACATTTAAAAGAAAAGAAAAGAATAGAATAGAATAAAATAGAACAGAATAAAATAAAACAAAACAAAATAAAATAAAGTAAAATAAAAAGAAATAAGAAAATAAAATAAAATAAAAAAATAAGAAAAGACAAGAAAATAAAATAAAATAATAAAATAAAATAAAAAATAAAACAATAAAATAAAAAAATAATAAAATAATAAAATAAAATAATAAAATAAAATAAAAAATAAAAAATAAAACAATAAAATAAAGATAAAAATAAATAAGAAAATAAAATAAAATAAAATAAAATAATAAAATAAAACAGAATAAAATAAAAAATAAAACAATAAAATAAAAATAAATAATAAAATAAAATAATAAAATAAAATAAAACAGAATAAAATAAAAAATAAAACAATAAAATAAAGTAAAATAAAAATAATAAAATAATAAAATAAAATAAAACAGAATAAAATAAAAAATAAAACAATAAAATAAAGTAAAATAAAAATAATAAAATAAAATAATAAAATAAATAAAACAAAATAAAATAAAAAATAAAACAAAATAAAATAAAAATAAATAATAAAATAATAAAATAAAATAAAATAATAAAATAGTAAATAAAAAATAAAACAATAAAGTAAAATAAAAATAAATAAGAAAATAAAATAAATAATAAAATAAATTAAAATAATTAAATTAAATTTAAAAAATAAGATAAAAATAAAATAAATAAAATCATAAAATTAAAATAAGATAATAAAATAACGAAAATAAAACAAGACCGTCCTTCAAATAGCCTGGCCCCAGATCATATATGGATTTGGAGAGTTTTAAAGTTTACTCCAGATTTTAAAGCCAAGGTCCCCCTAGCCGGATAATTATCGGGGTTCGGTCCTTTGAAGAGAAGCAGGATCAGCTCTCTCAGCTGCAATGCACACCTGGGGAAGGTGAAGTCAGATCGACTTTCATGAAGCAGGTTTCATTTAGGATGCAATTTCAGAACTGGAGCAAAAAAACAAACCCTCCAGCCCCTGTTTAGGAGTGAATGATGCTGGGTCTTCTTTCTTCCCGATTACTGAATCAAAGGACAAACAGCTGTTTTACCACCTGAAACACCCATTTTCTTTGTCTTATTTTAAAATGCCCCTTCTCCCCCCCCTTCTCAGCCTGCCAGAGTCCTGAAAGTCAAGTTGCATCCTGCTTCCCAGACGCCGGCGGCAGATCGGAAACCAAAATAAACCAGGTGGATTCAAAACACCTTTCCGGGCAGGGCTGCAACACCCCAAGCAGATGGCAGGAGAGCCCCTCCCTGGACGGCGGCCTGCAGGTGAGAAGCACCTGCCAGCCCAGGTTGCAGGGATGGCAGCAGCCCCCAGCACAGGCCCAGACCCCAGCCATCCAAACATCCCAGTATTCTCCCAGGTTGGCTTGCTGGATTGTCAGGTTTCTGTCCAGCCTTCCCTCCAGCAGACAAAAGAGGGTTTTAAGAGGAAGGGAGGATAGGAAAAAGGGAGGGAGGGAGGGAGGGAAGGAAGGAAGGAAGGAAGGAAGGATCTTGAGTATTTGCCCACGGTGGAATAAGGGCTGGAGTAGATGACCTCCAGGGTCCTTTCCAGCCCTTTGTGGGTGGGTGGGAGGGAGGGAGGGAGGAAGGAAGGAGATGGGAATGAGAGGAAGGAAGGAAGGAAGGAAGGAAGGAAGATCTTGAGTATTTGCCCATGATGGAATAAGGGCTGGAGTAGATTACCTCCATGGGCCTTTCCAGCCCTTTGTGGAAAGAAGGAAGGGAGGGAGGGAGGGATAGAGGAAGGAAAGAAGGAAGGGAGGGAGGGAGGGAGGGAGGGAGGAAGGAAGGAAGGAAGGAAGGAAGGAAGGAAGGAAGGAAGGAAGGAAGGAAGGAAGGATGTTGAGTATTTGCCCACGATGGAATAAGGGCTGGAGTAGATGACCTCCATGGTCCTTTCCAGCCCTTTGTGGGTGGGTGGGAGGGAGGGAGGGAGGAAGGAAGGAGATGGGAATGAGAGGAAGGAAGGAAGGAAGGAAGGAAGGAAGGAAGGAAGGAAGGAAGGAAGGAAGGAAGGAAGGAAGGAAGGGCTATTTTGCAACCGAAACTCAGAGGCTTCGGTGCTTCCCAGCGCCCAGCCCAATTTTATTTTCTCCTCCCAAAAAAAAAAAAAAAATAACCAGGCCCCAAAGACCTTCACCTTGCCTGGGTCAGCATGGCTGGCTCAGGAATTCTGGGAGTTGAAGGCCGGAGGGGATTAAAAGGGCCACCGCTGCCCACCCCTGCATTAAGGGGCGTGGGAGAAGATGCTTAGTGGGAATGGCATGTGGGGAAACGATGCTCCAGAAGTCCCTCCGGGGCGGGAAAGCTGTGCGCCAGGAAGATGCCAGCTCAAACCTCAGCAGGTTGCCTTGAAAGGAGACGCTCGGATGCGCTTCCAGATCGGCGCCGGCCTTGGCAGCCTGACGGAGGAGCGCGGGCACGCAACGCGCGCGGCACACGACGGGCGCTTGGCAGGCAGATTGCCAGAGGAGCAGGGAGAGTAGGCAAAAGGAAGGCGGGGAGTTGCCCGCTGTTGGATCAGCTTAGCCCACCTACCCAGGGGGGGTGGTAAGGAATGGGGTGGGAGGGGTGGGGGGAGTGGCTAAGTAGGCTGCTTTCGGCTGTCTAGAGGGATAGGCGGGTCCTCCGAAGGCTTCCGAAAGGATCCTGCAGGTGGTGAGGAAGGAGGAAGGCCTTAATTCCACCAGGGCAGAACAGTTAAAAGCATTTGGCTTCCTTCCTTCCTTCCTTCCTTCCTCCCTATTCCTTGTTCCCCCCTTCTCTCCTTCCTTTCTTCTTCCTTCCTCCCTCCCTCTGCCTTCCTTCCTCCTTGCTTGTTTCTTCCCTTCCTTGCTTTCTTCCTTCCTGCTTCCTCTTCCTTCCTCCCTCCCTCCCTTCTTCCTTCCTTCCTCCCTCCCTTTTTACTCCCTTCCACCCTTGTTTTTTCCTTCCTTCTTTCCTCTCTCCGTTCCTTCTGCTCCCTCCCTTTCTCTCCTTCCTTTTCTTCTTCCTTCCTCCCTCCTTCCCTCTGCCTTCCTTCCTCCTTGCTTCTGTCTTCCCTTCCTTGCTTTCTGCCTTCCTGCTTCCTCTTTCCTTCCTCCCTCCCTCCATTCCTCCCTCCCTTCTTTTTACTCCCTCCCACCCTTGTTTTTTCCTTCCTTTTTTCCTCCCTCCCTATTCCTTCTGTTTCCCTCCCTTTCTCCTTCCTTTTCTTTCTTCCTCCCTCCCTCTGCCTTCCTTCCTCCTTGCTTGTTTCTTCCCTTCCTTGCTTTCTTCCTTCCTGCTTCCTCTTCCTTCCTCCCTCCATTCCTCCCTCCCTCCCTTCTTCCTTCCTTCTCCCTCCCTTTTTACTCCCTTCCACCCTTGTTTTTTCCTTCCTTCTTTCCTCTCTCCATTCCTTCTGCTCCCTCCCTTTCTCTCCTTCCTTTTCTTCTTCCTTCCTCCCTCCTTCCCTCTGCCTTCCTTCCTCCTTGCTTCTGTCTTCCCTTCCTTGATTTCTGCCTTCCTGCTTCCTCTTTCCTTCCTCCCTCCCTCCATTCCTCCCTCCCTTCTTTTTACTCCCTCCCACCCTTGATTTTTCCTTCCTTTTTTCCTCCCTCCCTGTTCCTTCTGTTTCCCTCCCTTTCTCCTTCCTTTTCTTTCTTCCTCCCTCCCTCTGCCTTCCTTCCTCGTTGCTTCTGTTTCTTCTCTTCCTTGCTTTCTCCTTTCCTGCTTCCTCTTTCCTTCCTACTTCCATTCCTCCCTCCCTTCCTTTTACTCCCTCCCACCCTTGTTTTTTCCTTCTTTCCCTTTCTCTCCTTCCTCTCTTCTCCCTTCCTCCCTCCCTCCCTCTGCCTTCCTTCCTCCTTGCTTCTGTTTCTTCCCTTCCTTGCTTCCTTCCTTCCTGCTTCCTCTTTCCTTCCTCCCTCCCTCCCTTTTTTTTCTTCCCTCCCACCCTTGTTTTTTCCTTCCTTCTTTCCTCCCTCCGTTCCTTCTGTTCCCTTTCTCTCCTTTTCTTCTTCTTCTTCCCTCCCTCAGCCTTCCTTCCTCCTTGCTTCCTGCTTCCTCTTTCCTTCCTCCCTCCTTCCTTCCTCCCTCCTTGCCTGTCTTTCTTATTCCTTCCTTCCTTATTCCTTTCTTTCTTCTTTCCTTCCTTTCTATTTCTTCCTTCCTTCTTTTTACTCTTTCCCACCCTTTCACCCTCATTTTTTTCCTTCCTTCCTTCTTTCCTCCCTCCCTGTTCCTCCTCTCTTTCCTTTGCCTCTCCCTCCCTCCTTCCTCCAGAGTCCAGACCCTTAGCAAGGCTCAGAAAGGCATGGAGGCAGAGAGGCGCAGAGATGGCTGCCAGAGGGTGCAAAAGGACTTGTCACTCCCCGCCAGAGACGAGACACCTGCAGTCCTGCCAAGGAGGTCCAACCCCTGCTGGCTGGGGAATTCTGGGAGTTGAAGGCCACAAGTCTTAAAGGGGCCAAGTTTGGGGACCCCTGGCTTAGGGCAGGGCTTTTCAACCAGTGGTACGGGTACCACCTGTGGTCCACTGGCACCTGGCAGGTGGTACGCGACCATCCTAGAAAAGGGGGTAGCGAGGGAGGGGAATGAGCTGAACGGGTGGCAGCACCGCACAAGCCTGAGCGAGAGATGGCTGGAGCTGCAGGGCTGTCGGGGCTCAGCGGAAGTGCCAGGATCAGTGCCGCTTTCCAGCTGATGGGCGCTTCTTCGGGGCTGTCAGGGTTCAGCGGAAGCGCCAGGATCAGCGCCAGGCTCCAGCTGGAGCTCAGCGCTGATCCTGGCGCTTCTGCTGAGCCCTGAAGAAGCACCAATCAGCTGGAATGTTGCAGCCTCTCCAGGGTCTTTTTTTTTTTCAAAATTTTATTTAAATTTTCAATACATATAATACTTTCCATACATTATATATAAAATTAAAAAAAGAGAAAAATACCTTTAAAATAAGACCTTAGGTGTCGCTCGTCTATCTGCCCCCCCCCGACTGCGTCCGCCCTCTCAGCCTTCCTTCCTTACTTCCCTACTCCCTCTCTCCTCTCCCCTCCTCTCCTCCCTCATCCCTTCCTCCCTTCCAACTTCCTGCATCTCCAGGGTCTTGTGATTTACACTCAGATGCTTGGCAACCGATTCATATTTATGACGGTCACAGTGTCCCAGGGTCATGTGAAGGGACCAAAACCTGCTGCAACCATCCAGCAGACGGGGGGGGGGAATAAAAACCAAACACCCCCCCACCCCACCACCCACTGCCAATCCCCAACAGAAATGCTCACAACAATGAAAACCTCGGACAGGAGGAAGAGCGCCGCCGGGCGGGCAGGCAGGTGTCTTGCTCGGCTGTGGCTCGGGGGGCACTTTTTTCAGTGCCACTGTCACTTCGAACAGTCACTAAGCGAACTGTCCTAAGTCGAGGACTACCTGTACTTTATCACTTTTTTCCTTTTTTTGGTCGTCAAGTTTTTGACCTCTTGCTAGGCGACTGGTGGTCCTCGGATGTTGCCGTATCCTAAAAGTGGTACAATGGGTGAAAAGTTTGGAAAGCCCTGGGTTAGGGCACCTCCTGCCACACACACACACACACACACACACACACCACCTTTGCGCCTTGTCTCGTTTGACCTCTCGGATGCTTTGACCGCTTTCCAGCTGGCTGCCGTCTCCGGCTGGAGGGAATTCTGAGCGGTGTGACCACACACAGGTCCAACACACCTGAGGACACTCACCAGGGTTAGAGAAGGCTGCTCAGGCATCCTCCGCCAGGCTAAGAGTTGTAAAGTGCAGGTGGTCCTCGCTTTACGACCACGATGGAGCCCAAAATGTCCTTTTGTTAAACGAGACATTGGTTAAGGGAGGTTTCCCCCATTTTACCCCCTTCCTGGTTCTTAAGTGAATCACGGCAGCGGATAAGTTAGTGGCTTGGTTGTTAAGTGAAACCGAATCCCCCCCCCACTGACTTGGCTTGTCGGAAGGTCCGCAAAAGGGGACACTGCGACTGTCGTAAATATGAACCGGTTGCCTGAATTTTCATCACGTGATCACAGATGCCGCAACGGTCGTAGCTGTGAAAAATGGCCACAAGTCACATTTGCCAGTGCCGTCGTAACTTCGAACGGTCACTAAACGAACTGTTGTAAAATGGAGGACTGCTTGTACTACACCATGAAAAAAAAAGCCACTAACAACCCGGCCTCCCAGATCAGGGCTTTTCAACCTTTTCACCCATTGTGCCACTTTTAGGATACGGCAACATCCGAGGACCACCAGGCGCCTAGCAAGGTGTCAAAAACTTGATGACCAAAAAAAGGAAAAAAGTGATAAAGTGCAGGTAGTCCTCGACTTACGACAGTTCGCTTAGTGACTGTTCGAAGTTACAATGGCACTGAAAAAAGTGCCCCCCAAGCCACAGTCGAGGAAGACACCTACCTGCCCGCCCGGCCGTGCTCTTCCTCCTGTCCGAGGTTTTCATTGTTGTGAGCATTTCTGTTGAGGATTGGCAGCGGGGGTGGGGTGGGGGGTGTTTGGTTTTTATTCCCCTCCGTCTGCTGGGTGGTTGCAGCAGGTTTTGGTCACTTCACACATGACCCTGGGACACTGTGACCGTCATAAATATGAATCAGTTGCCAAGCATCTGAATGTAAATCACAAGACTCTGGAGGGGCTGCAACATTCCAGCTGATCGGCACTTCTGGGCTCAGCAGAAGCGCCAGAATCGGTGCTGCTTTTCAGCCGATTGGTGCTTCTTCAGGGCTCAGCAGAAGCACCAGGATTAGTGCCGAGCTCCAGCTGGAGCCTGGCGCTGAGCCTGGTGCTTCCGCTGAGCCCTGACAGTCCCGAAGCGCCGATCAGCTGGAAAGCGGCACTGATCCTGGCGCTTCCACTGAGCCCTGACAGCCCCGAAGAAGCACTGATCCTGGGGCTTCCGCTGAGCCCTGACAGCCCTGCAGCTCCAGCCATCTCTCGCACAGGCTTGTGCGGTGCTGCCACCAGTTCAGCTCACTCCCCTCCCCCACTACCACTTTTCTAGGATGGTCGCGTACCACCTGCCAGGTGCCAATGGGCCACAGGTGGTACCCGTACCACTGGTTGAAAAGCCCTGCCCTAGATCAGCGGTTTGCCGCTTGGCGGTCCGGCTAGGGGGAGGATAAGGGGAACGGCACACACGCGCACTCATGCACAGCCCAAGTGGTGCGGAGGGCCAGCATGCGCACACATGCGCACGCAGCTTAACTTGGGCAAGCTGAACTGCATGCGTGTGCAAGTGTGCCAGCCTGCTGCTCACACAAGCTGAGCTGTGCAGACATGCGTGCGCGCCAGCCCACCAGTTCCAAGTAGGCCAGGGCCCCTGTCATAGATCAGGGGTCCCCAAACCCTGGACATGGATCAGTGGAACAGCTCGCCACCAGATGTTGCAGGTGTCCCATCAGTGGAGGTTTTCAAGAAGAGACTGGACAGCCATCTTGTCAGAAATGGAGTAGGATCTCCTGCTTGAGCAGGGGGTTGGACTAGAAGACCTCAAAGGTCCCTTCAGCTCTGTTATTGATATCCAGGCTTGAAGACCCCCACTGGATCCCCTTCCAGGTGTTTTGAGGCAGAACCCCTAAGGCAGGGGTCCCCAACCCTTGGGCCATGGACCAGTACCGGGCCACGGCATGTCAGTAACCGGGCCGCACAAACAAGCATAGCCCCATCCGTGGGATGTAGGCAGCACACAAAACCACGCACTCTCCTGTCCATGGAAAACCCTCTCTCCACGGAACCGGTCCCTGGTGCCCAAAAGGTTGGGGGCCTCTGTTTTAAAGCAGTGGTCCCCAACCCCTGGTTCGTAGACCAGTACCGGGCCACGGCACGCCAGCAACCGGTCCACACAAACAAGGAAAGCCCCATCCGTGGGATGCAGACAGCACACAAAACCACGGACCCTCTGGTCCGTGCAAAACCCTCTCTCCATGGAAACGGTCCCTGGTGCCCGAAAGGTTGGGGGCCTCTGTCCTAGATCCCCTCTAACTGACCCATAGAACCAAATAAAATATAACTGTAAGCAGAGACCTTGAACGGGCTCTGCCGACGTCCCCTTTCGGCTCAGCAGATTGCTTCGGGACCGTTATGAAACCAGCCAGGGAGGGTGGATCATCTCCCCCCTTAGGAAAGATCGCCAATGACACGGCAGGTCACGGACGTCACCGTCCGCCTTCTGTCCTTCCTGACCGAGAGGGCCTGGCGAACGTCCAGCTCTTTGTTTGCCTCCGAACAGATGTTACAATTCTTTGGGACGGATTTGGCTCCGGGGCTGATCTCTTGGCTGGCCCCGCTGAAAAAGGAACGCCGCGCGGGATCCCAAAAACGAAGGACGTAAACACGCATTTTGCAGAAAACAAACCCATGTGTTCTGAGAATTTGTCCTGACGAGAGTAGACGGGGGGGGGAATTAACTGCTTTCCAAGAAGCCGGCCTCAAAGGCAGTTTTTCACCCAGATAAATAGCCGAAGACTAACACACACAAAATAGAAAAATGGTTCAGGTAGCTGATGCTGAGTTACCTGGGATCGAACGCAGGGAAGAACAAGCAAGATGATTAAAGGCCCGGAGACTTAAAACATAGGAAGAACGGCTGCAGGAACCGGGAATGGCTAGTTCTAGAGCAGTACTTCTCACGGCCGTAAGTCGAGGACTACTCAACCGGTCGTAAGTCGAGGACTACTCAACTGGTGCAGCACCGTTGGCAGACTGGGACTTTTGGCGGGCTCAGCAGGGCAGAGACAGCCTGGACAATTCCTATTGGCTTTGGAAAGCCAATAGAATTAGGCTCTATTCAAGAGAGTCTATCCTATTGGCTTTCAAAAGCCAACAGAATAAAAGGGAGTAGCACAGCTAAGGAAAAGGGGGAAAAAAATGGCGGACTGCGTTGTTTGGCGACCCCCGTGAAATGGTCGTTCGACCCCAAATGGGGTCCCGACCCACAGGTTGAGAACCACTGTTCTAGAGAAAGAAAGACTAAGGGGGACATGATAGCGTCTTCCAATCTCTCAGGGGCTGCCCCAAAGAAGAGGGAGTCAAGCTATTCTGCAAGGCCCCTGAGGGCAGGACAAGAAGCAATGGGTGGAAACGAATCCAGGAGAGAAGCAACCTGGAATTAAGGAGAAACTTCCTAACAGGGAGGACAATGAACCAGTGGAACAGCTGGCCTTCTGGAAGTATGGGTGCTCCCTCAATGGAAGTTTCTAAGAAAAAAACTGGACAGCCATCTGTCTGAAATGACAGAGGCAGAGTGTTCTGCTTTGGCAGGGGGGGTTGACTAGACTAGAAGACCTCCAAGGTCCCTTCCAGTTCAATTCTGGTCTAACTAAAGCTACACCCTGAAAGAGGTTTGCTGAAAAACAGCCCCTGTTCAAGTGAACCAGATCCTTTGCTGAGGAAATACGGCAGAAACGCATGGTTAATAAGCCGTTCTCTGTTCCTTTTCTGAGGCTTATTTTGGCTAGCCCCACCTTAACAAAAAAATCAAAAACCCAGCAGCTTGTCAGATTACAGAGCACTGCAAAATAGCGACACAGATACTCCCTACAGCAAGATACAGTTCTCCAGGTGCAAGCTCAGAGTTAACGCTCCGGAGGCAAAATCAGATGAGCAGAAAAATGCACCCGTACCATCTCAACGTGAAAGCTTCGTGCCACATATTGCTGTGCGCCAGATTCAGAAGGTTAAAAAAAATCCGTTTTTAGCAGGATTACCAGCAATTATGAGTTCCTGTTTTGCTCTTGCTCCTGATTTGAGTTATTTGCTTGTGTGCACAAACACAGTCAGCCACGCTGAGGTGGTGTGCAGATGTGGTTAAATAAATGTTTACCAGTTCCCACCCTTATTTGTTAAGTCTTCTGTTCCTGTTGCATTTATTCATTCATTTGCATGGCATTAGCCTTCCAGACATCTACTCAGAAAGAAGTAAATGCCTTGGATCAGACCCTAGTGATGTTTCATTGAACAAGACTTGTGTCCCTTTTTTCAATTCAGCGCTCACAAAAATGGCAACACCCAATGACACCTAGGTGGTCTTCTTGGCAACAGCACAGCATACAAGAGGTTTAGCACTGATTTCTCCTGGGGGGGGGAGCTATTTCCAACTGGAGAGCTAGTTTGGTCTACTGCAGGGCTGTCAAACTGCTGGCCCACAGGCCAGATGCGTCACGCCGAAACCGCGCCCACCGCATTGCCGGCAGTGGGGAAAAAATTGCGATACGTCATGTGACGTTGCAAGTTTGACACCTTTGGTCTAGTACAGTGGTTCTCAACCTGTGGGTCGGGACCCCATTTGGGGTCGAATGACCATTTCACGGGGGTTGCCAAGCAACGCAGTCCACCATTTTTTTCCCCTTTTCCTTAGCTGTGCTCCTCCCTTTTATTCTATTGGCTTTTGAGAGCCAATAGAATAGACTCTCTTGAATAGAGTCTAATTCTATTGGCTTTCAAAAGCCAATAGGAATTGTCCAGGTTGTCTCTGCCCTGCTGAGCCCGCCAAAAGTCCCATTCTGCAAACGGTGCTGCACCCGTTGAGTAGTCCTCGACTTACGACCGGTTGAGTAGTCCTCGACTTACGACCAGTTGGGGGTCGCGGCATTAAAAAGGTTGAGAACCACTGGTCTAGTAGTTAAGGCACCAGCCTAGAAACTGGGAGATGGTGAGTTCTAGTCCCACCTTAGGCATGAAAGCCAGCTGGGTGACTCTGGGCCAGTCACCCAAATTCTAGTCCTATCTTATGCACAAAAGCTGGTTGATTGACTTTGAGTCAATCACCAGGAGACGGCGAGTTCTAGTCCCGCCTTAGCATGAAACCTGGTTGGTTGAATTTGAGTCAATCACCAGGAGACGGTGAGTTCTAGTCCCGCCTTAGCATGAAACCTGGTTGACTTTGAGTCAATCACCAGGAGACGGTGAGTTCTAGTCCCTCCTTAGCATGAAACCTGGTTGGTTGAATTTGAGTCAATCACCAGGAGACGGTGAGTTCTAGTCCCGCCTTAGCATGAAACCTGGTTGACTTTGAGTCAATCACCCGGAGACGGTGAGTTCTAGTCCCGCCTTAGCATGAAACCTGGTTGGTTGACTTTGAGTCAATCACCAGCAGATGGTGAGTTCTAGTCCCACCTTAGGCGTGAAACTTGGTTGACTTTGAGTCAATCACCAGGAGACGGTGAGTTCTAGTCCTGCCTTAGCATGAAACCTGGTTGGTTGACTTTGAGTCAATCACCAGGAGACGGTGAGTTCTAGTCCCGCCTTAGCAGGAAACCTGGTTGACTTTGAGTCAATCACCAGGAGACGGTGAGTTCTAGTCCCGCCTTAGCATGAAACCTGGTTGGTTGACTTTGAGTCAATCACCAGGAGACGGCGAGTTCTAGTCCTGCCTTAGGCATGAAACCTGGTTGGTTGACTTTGAGTCAATCACCAGCAGATGGTGAGTTCTAGTCCCACCTTAGGCGTGAAACTTGGTTGACTTTGAGTCAATCACCAGGAGACGGTGAGTTCTAGTCCTGCCTTAGGCATGAAACCTGGTTGGCTGACTTTGAGTCAATCACCCCCAGGAGATGGTGAGTTCTAGTCCCGCCATAGGCTTAAAATCCAGCTGGGTGACTTTAAGCCAATCATTCTCCGTCAGGCCAACCACAGGGTTGTTGTCGGGAAAACAGGAAGAGACACGTGTGCTAGATATGTTCACCGCCTGGAGCTATTTGATCAAATAATACAGGCAGGATACAATAAGATAAATAATAACTTCCAGTCTAACCTACACCCCTGGTGGTGCCGCAGGCAAGGGGTGAGGCCCATCACTGCTTAGGCACCCAGTTCTAGAAAAGATCAGCCAGGCACCTCTCTTTAAATGCCCCTTCCATTCCTCACTCCCTGCCCTCCAACTAAACGGAATCTTTTTCCAGAGTGGAGAGAAAAGGGCAATAGGGCATTTCCTATGAGCTGCCTCTCTGCACGTCCCTCAGAAGCCCTGCTCCTTCTCTCCTCCCAACAGACCAAAGACAAAAGCCTCTTTCTTTCCAACCCAAACTCCCTGAGATTGTTTTTTTTTTAAAAAAAAAATAGGAATATTCTTTTATTGGCCAAATATGATTGGACACACAAGGAATTTGTCTCCAACGCATAAGCTCTCCGTGTATATGCAAAGCAACAAAGTGATACAGGTCTACATCCTAAATCAGAAGATACAGGTAGCCCTCGACTTGCGACCACAAGAGACTAAGTGAGAAATGGATCTGAGTTCTGCCCCATTTTACGACTCGTCACCCTTTGTTAAGCGAATCACCCGGCAGGCGTTAAATTAGTCACAGGGTTGTAAAGCGAGTCTGGCTTCCCCCCCATTGACTTTGCTTCTCCGAAAAGGCGACCACATGACCCCAGGACACTGCCACCGTCATAAAGACGAGTCAGTAGTCCAGCCTCCGAACGTAAATCACGCGACCCCGGAGATGCCTCGACGGTCGTTAAGTGTGAAAAACCCTCAGGGGTCCCTTTTTTTAAAAAAAAACTCCGGACGGTCGCTGAGCGGTTGTAAGTCGAGGACTGCCTGTGCGACGGTCACTAAGTGAACGGTTGTAAGTCGAGGACGACCTGTACGATCCCAAAACAGAATTAAATCACTCAAAAAAACTCCCAAACTTCACCTGAACTGACACCTTTTCAGAGCAGAAAAACAACCCAGCCTATGAGTAACGGGGTGTGGGTCAGCCCTGCAGGCCCCAACACAAAACTGTGCCAAGGTGTGGAGAACACACACATACACACACACCTCGGGGGGGGGGTGTAGCTGGAGAAGGAGGCTGAAGGGCATCAACCGCCCAGGGTCACCCCGAGGTGCCCCTTCCTCCTCCTCCCAGCCCGCAGCCTCCATTTTGGAAGCGGGGGAAGGAAGAAGAGGCGAAAGGAAGGCAGGAGAGATGGATGGATGAATGAATGAATGAATGGAGGCAGCCAGGAAGCAATGAATGGGCTCTGCAGCTGTCAAGGCAGGAGGGAGGGGGAGGACGGTGGCGGGAAGAGGACAAAATACCGAAAAACACACGAGCGGCGCCGGGGCGGGGAGGGAGGGGGAGAGAGAAGGGGGGGGGACTCCGAGCGCGCGCCGCGCCTGCGCAGTAGCCGCCGCGCGTGAGGAGCAGCAGCAAGCCAGCACCATCACCACCAACGGCGCGATTTCCCCCTCACGCCGGCGGGCAACTCACCGAGGCGCAGGGGCTGGAGGTGGCGCTGGGGGTAGGCGAGCGCTGCACCGTCACCAGAGCCATCGGGGCGCGGCGGGGCCTGCCAAGAAGCCCCCCTCTGTGGTTATTCCATGGCGGGCGAGCGAGAGGAAGGGCGGCCCGAGCGGGAGCGCGAAAGCGGCAGCGGCGATGGCGGCCTCCCCCGCCAACGCTCGCTCGCCGACTGAGGCGCGGCGGGGTTGGGCCGGCCGGGCACAATGAGGCGGCAGCGCGCATGCGTCACCTGTCAAGCCGCCGGGCCGGCCGTCCCTCCCTCCGTGCCCGCCCCTCGCTCGTTCGACACGCCCCCTCCGCCGCGGCCCCGCCTCCTGCGGCTGCGGTTAACTCTTGCGCGCCCGCTTCGGAGGAGGAGCCGATCCGCGGGAGGCGTCTTCCTTTGTGTGTGTTTGTGTGTGTGTCGGTGTCTGTGTGTGTCTTTGTTTGTGTGTCCGTGTATGTCTGTGGGTGTGTGTCTTTGTGTGGGTGGGTGTCTGTGTATATCTCTGTATATCTGGGTGTGTATGTGTATGTCTGTGTGTCTGTGTATGCCTGTTTGTGTATATGTATGTGTGTGTCTGTGTATATGTCTCTGTGTGTCTGTGTTTGTGTGTGTTTGTGTGTCTGTGTTTGTGTGTGTTTGTGTCTGTGCTGTTTGTGTGTCTGTATGTGTGCTGTTTGTGTGTCTGCATGTGTGCTGTTTGTGTGTTTGTATGTCTATGTGTGTTTGTGTATGTCTGTGGGTGGGTGTCTTTGTGTGGGTCTGTGAGTGGGTGTCTGTGTATACCACTGTATATCTGTGTGTGTCTGTGTATGCCTGTCTGTTTGTGTATATGTCTGTGTGTATGTATGTGTGTCTGTGTATGCCTGTCTGTTTGTGTATATGTCTGTGTGTATGTGTATATGTCTGTGTGTGTGTCTGTATATCTGTGTGTGTGTGTGTGTGTTTGTGTGTCTGTGCGTGTCTGTTTGTGTGTCTGTGTTGCTGGAACAACCCCACTAACTTCAGAGACCAGCTACCAAGCCTTGCTTGGAATGCTGGGAGTTGTACTCGTTACCCAGCTGGACTAACTTGGGGTGCCATTTTCAACATAGGCTGGCAGGAGCAGAGGGGCTGGCTGGGGTCCCCCCAGCCAGCTGAGGCTGCAGAAGCCTGGACTGCCAGCCCAGAAGAAGCCTTGGCCCCTAGCAGCGCTTGTCACCCACAGCCACTTTAAGACGTGTGGACTTCAACCCCCAGAATTCCCCAACCAGCCATGATATGCTTGCTGGGGAATTCTAGGAGTTGAAGTCGATGCTGAGAGAGAGCAATTTGGTCAGTCAGAATAGAGCTGGAAGGGACCTTGGAGGTCATCTAGTCCAGCCCTCTGTTCAAGCAGGAAACGCTACATCATTTCAGACCCACAATTTTTCGAGGGAAGCTGTTCCACTGGTTAATCGTTCTCACGCTCAGGAAATTCTTCCTCCGTATATCCAATATGGCTCTCAGAATATAGCATAACAGAGCTGGAAGGGACCTTGGAGGTCATCTAGTCCAGCCCCCTGCTCAGGCAGGAAACCCTATACCCTTTGAGACAAATGGCTGTCCAGTCTCTTCTTAAAAGCCTCCAGTGATGGAGCACCCACAACTTCTGGTGGCAAGGAGTTCCACTCGTTAATTGTCCTCACTGTTAGGAAGTTTCTCCTTAATTCCAGGTTGCTTCTGTCCTGAATAAGTTTCCATCTGTTGCTTCTTGTCCGGCCTTCAGGCGCTTTGGAGAATAGCTTGACTCCCTCTTCTTCTTTGGGGCAGTCCCTCAAATATTGGAATCCTGCTATTATGTCCTCCCTAGTCCTTCTTTTCTCTAGACTGTTGTTGTTGTTAGTTGCAAAGTCGTGTCCGATCCATCGCGACCCCATGGACAGCGTTCCTCCAGGCCTTCCTGTCCTCTACCATCTGCTGGAGTCCATTGAAGCTCACGCCTCCTGCTTCAGGGACTCCATCCAGCCACCTCCTTCTCCGTCGTCCCCTTCTCCTCTTGCCCTCCGTCTTTCCTAGCATTAGGCCCTTCTCCAGGGAGTCCTTCCTTCTCATTAGGTCCTTGAGTTTCCACTTCAGGATCTGGCCTTCCAAAGAGCAGTCGGGGTTGATCTCCTCCAGGACTGACCGGTTGGATCGCCTTGCAGTCCAGGGGACTCGCAGGAGTCTTCTCCAGCACCATAGCTCAAAGGCCTCCATTCTTTGGCGCTCAGCCTTTCTTACGGTCCAATTTTCACAGCCATCCATTGCAACTGGGAAAACCAGGGCCTTGACTATGTGCACTTTTGTTGGCAGGGTGATGTCTCTGCTTTTTAGTATGCCGTCTAGCCATTCCCAAATCCTGCAACCATTCTTCATATGGTTTAGTCTCCAGGCCTTTAATCGTCTTAGTTGCTCTTCTCTGAAATCTGGCAAGGGAGTAAAGGGTGTCACCCTCCCTAAATTCTCTGTCTGCAGCCCTGACTTTAGGGCACAGCTGATGAAAGAAGCAGAAAGAATTGGCAATTAGGATCATGGCCTCTTTGTGGGTTTATAGGGAAGCCTCTTGCAACTACCAGGCAGGCAGGCAGACATTGAACTGGGGAAGTTTTTTCCACCCTGAAGGCAAGCTGTTGGGTTTCTCTGTTGCTCCTTCTGAATGTGACCCAAAAGCCCACCGAATGGTGTTAGCATCCAGAGAGGCAGCTTTTGGGGACAACAGTCTCTTTTGCCCCCAATAAGCTGTCCAGAATGGCTTGATAGTGAGATGGGCGGCATATAAACTTAAATAATAATAATAATAATTATTATTATTATTATTATTATTATTATTACTATGGATCATTGCACAGCCAGATGTTCAGACTGGATTTGGCCTTTTGTCTACCTATTAAGTGCTTCCCAAGAACCTGGGATAGGCAGATGTGGATGTTTGATGGTATTACAGATCTCGTCGCAGGATGGAAGCAGTTCCTAGTAAGGCCGCTTTTTGCAATTGACTGATGGCGAATTTGTCAATGCCGATGATGGTGTTCAAGTGGTGTTCCCCTTTTGTGGCTTTCTGACAAGCAAAGTCAATGGGGGAAGCCAGATTCCCTTAACAACTGGGTGACTAACTTATCAACTGCAGTGATTTCTTTTAACAACTGTGGCAAGAAATGTCATAACATGGGGCCAAACTCACTTAACAACTGTCTTGCTTAGCAACAGAAACTTGGGGATCAATTGTGGTTGTAAGTTGAGGACTACTTGTATTCTACCGCTCTCTCTCTCTCTCTGCCTCTCTCTTTCTGTCTGTCTGTCCATCCGTCCATCACAGTGATTCTCAACCTTTTGAATGCCGCGACCCCCAACCGGTCGTAAATCGAGGACTACTCAACCGGTCGTAAGTCAAGGACTACTCCACTGGTGCAGCACCATTTGCAGAATGGGACTTTTGGCGGGCTCAGCAGGGCAGAGACAGCCTGGACAATTCCTATTGGCTTTTGAAAGCCAATAGAATTGGACTCTATTCAAGAGAGTCTCTTCTATTGGCTTTCAAAAGCCAATAGAATAAAAGGGAGGAGCACAGCTAAGGAAAAGGGGGGAAAAAATGGCGGACTGCGTTGTTTGGCGACCCCCGTGAAATGGTCGTTCGACCCCAAATGGGGTCCCGACCCACAGGTTGAGAACCGCTGGTCTATCATCTATCTATCTATCGAATCTATTTATTTATCGTATCTATCATATCTATCAAATCTATCTATCTATTTCTATTATCTATCTATCTATCTATCTATCTATCCATTTCTATTTCTATTTCTACAGTATTTCTGTTCTAGTTCTAGTTCTATTATTTCTAGTTCTGGTTCTGGTTCTTTAAACCAAATTTGCCTGTCAGTGATTGCCTGACCTCTGCAGATACCATACCCGACTAAGCTAAATGAATGTGGGGAATCCATACAACTCTGCCCCCTGCTGATCAAAGAGGTCACCAACATCTCTCAATCTCAAACTTTCAGAGGTGTGGACTTCAACTCCCAGAATGCCTCCGCCAGCTCAGGTAGATCCATCTTACGCCGAGGACTACCTGTATTAAGCCCTAGCATCGTCGCTGAACCCCACTGGCGCTAGTCACACCGAAACCTCCTGACTCAAAGAATGAAAGAGCAAAAAAAAAAAAGCTGCTGACACTTTTGGGCTTCTCCATCAGAGAGAGCTGACTGTTTCCAAAGCGAAGTCAAATTAAGTGTATAGGGTTCTGCCTCAAATTGGAAGTGTTTCCCTCTGCTTAACTTTGCTGTGTTGGCCTAGGAGCAGGGCAAGAGTTGGTCTCCACCGGTAGTCCTCGGCTTACGGCCCCAAATTTCCATTGCTAAGTGAGGCAGTTGTTAACAGAGTTCAAAGGGTCCTTGGAGGTCCTCTAGTCCAACCCCCTGCTCAAGAAGGAGACTCTGTAGAGGTGGCTGTCCAGTCTTTCCTTGAAAAAAACCCCGTGTTGAGTACCCACAACCTCTGGTGGCAACATACCCAATTCTTGCAACCGTTCTTCATATATTTGGGCCTCCAGCCCCCTGATCATCTTTGTTGCTCTTCTCTGTACTCTTTCCAGAGTCTCAACATCCTTTTTTTACATGTAATAATAATAATAATAATAATAATAGTAAAGTTGGAAGGGACTTTGGAGGTCATCTAGTCCAACCCCCTGCTCAGGCAGGAAGCCCTATACCATTTCAGACAAATGACTTTCCTGTCTTTTCTTAAAAACTTCCAGTGTTGGAGCATTCACAGCTTCTGGAGGCAGGTGGTTCCACTGGTTACTTGTTCTCACTGTCAGGAAATTCCTCCTTAGTTCCGGGTTGCTTCTCTCCTTGCTCAGTTTCCATGATCCTTCACTTACGACAGTCCATTTAGTGACCGTTGAAGATTGCAACACTGAAAAAAGGGAATAATAATAATGATGATGATGATGATGTTGAACTGGAGAAGATAACAAAATACAAAGACCTACAAATAGAAATAGAAAGACTGTAGCAAAGGCAAGCAAGGGTAGTACCCATAGTCATAGGCGCCTTGGGTGCAATCACAAAACAACTGGAGCACCACTTGAACACCATCATCGGCATTGACAAATTCGCCATTAGTCAATTGCAAAAGGCGGCCTTACTAGGAACTGCCTCCATCCTGCGACGAGATCTGTAATACCGTCAAACATCCACATCTGCCTATCCCATGTCCTTGGGAAGGACTCGAAAGGTAGACAAAAATGCCAAATCCAGTCTGAACATCTGGCTGACTGTGCGAAGATCATAATCATCATCATCATCATAAAGTTGGAAGGGACCTTGGAGATCAGCTAGTCCAACCCCCTGCTCAGGCAGGAAACCCTATACCATTTCGGACAAATGGCTGTCCAGTCTTTTCTTAAAAACTTCCAGTGTTGGCGTATTCACCATTTCTGGAGGCAGGTTGTTCCACTGGTTAATTGTTCTAACTGTCAAGAAATATCTCCTTAGTTCCAGGTTGCTTCTCTGGAATACTGCTAATATATTGAAGGTTGATTATAGGTGGAGGGTGCCACGTTCAATCAAAAGGATAATAATAGAATAGAATTGAGCTGGAAGGGACCTTGGAGGTCTTCTAGTCCACCTCCCCACTTAAGCAGGAGAACCTATCCCAGTGATGGCGAACCTTTTAGAGACCAAGTGCCCAAAAACTGGCCCCACCACCGCTCCACCCCCTTCCCTGCCCCACCCCGCAGGGCCACTCACTGCCTCCAGGGCCTGCCGCAGATTGCCCAGGCAGCCCAGCAGCGCCATTGCGGCCATGCCTTCTGCCTGCGCCCTGCAGCATCAACTGTGCGCGATGGGGTGTGAGGGCAGAATCTTGTCTACGCTGCCTAGCTGCCATGTTCTTGGCTGCGCTGCTCTGCATGGGCCACGCTCGGGGGTGACTCTCCTCCAGGGGGGCTGCTGGGGAGGAGGGGGTCACGGGAGGAGGCGAGGCTCGGGCAACAGCACCTATACCATCTCAGACAAGTGACTGTCTAGCCTCTTCTTGAAAACCTCCACTGATGGAGCACCCACGATTTCTGGTGGCAGGCTGTTCCACTGGTTAATCGTCCTCACTGTCAGGAAATTTCTCCTTAGTTCCAGGTTGCTTGTCTCCTTGATGAGTTTCCATCCGTTGCTTCTTGTCCTGCCTTCAGGGGCTTTGGAAAATAAGGGGACCCCCTCCTCTTCTTTGGGGCAACCTCTCAAATACTGGAAGATGCTATCATATCTCCCCCCCCCATCCTTTTCACTAGACTAGACACACCCAATTCCTACAACCGTTCTTCCTATGCTGTAGCCTGTTCTTAGTATGTTTTTGCATACTTTTGCGCGTCACGTTGCAACTTTTTTTTTTTTGCCACTGTTCTTAACTGAATCACTGCAGTTCTTAAGTGAATTCCACGGTCGTTAAGCGAATCTGGCTTTCCCCCCCCCCTTGACTTTTTTCCTTGCCCGGAGCCGGCTGGGAAGGTCACCGATGGGGGTCATGTGACCCTGGGACACTGCAACATGCCCGTTGCCAAAGTACCAAATTTTGATTGATGCTGCAACGGTGGTAAGTGGGGAAAAACAGTCACAAGTGCGTCGTTTTTTTTTTCCCAGTGCCCTTGTTAACGTCGAACCGTCACTAAAGGAAGGGTTGTAAGTTGGCTCTGGGCTCCCTTCATTTGGACTTGCAGAGCATTCTGACAACCAGGCTCCACTCCTTGCTTCTACCCCAGTTCCGATGAAGGCAGCAGCTATGGATCCATTTCCAATTTTTCTCTCTTTTTTTGCAAGCCCCCCCTCCTTCGGAGGCCTTGACCACAAGCAAACCTTTGCCAGTTACAGTATTTACAGTAAATGCCTTGGCTTGATACGCTGGAATTCCAGCGACATTTGAGAATGTTCAGCATGTCTTGGAAAAGAGAAAAATACTTGGAAAGCTGTGAAAGCATAGCAAGGAACAGCCAAAAACAGCAGAGGAAGAAGTGGAAGGAGTGCGTAGGTTTTGAAAACGCACGTAGAGGAAAATTAAACAAGAAACCAAGTAAAGGAGGGGAGCCATGATCGCTCATCGGAAAACCGTAGTTCTGTTTGGGATTTTAAGTCTACTAAAGAGAGGAGCCATCACTAAGGGTATTTCTCACCCTTAGCAACTTTAAGCGGGGTGGGCTTCCACTCCCAGAATCCCCAGCCAGCCTGCTTTAAGAGGGGTGAACTTCCACTCCCAGAATCCCCCAGCCAGCCTGCTTTAAGAGGGGTGGGCTTTAACTCCCAGAATCCCCCAGGCAATCTGCTTTAAGAGGGGTGGACTTCCACTCCCAGAATCCCCCAGGCAACCTGCTTTAAGAGGGGTGGACTTCCACTCCCATAATCCCCCAGCCAGCATGCTTTAAGGTGGGTGGAGTTCAGCTCCCAGAATTCCCCAGCCAGCATGCTTTAAGAGGGATGGGCTTCCACTCCCAGAATCCCCCAGCCAGCACACTCTAAAAGGGGTGGACTTCCACTCCACTGAATCATTTGCCACCTTCCCAAAAAGCAAAATCAGTGGGGGAAGCTGGACTCACTTAACGACTGTATGACTTACTTAACAACTGCAGTGATTCGTCTGGCAGCCATGACAAGAAAGGTCATCAACCTGGGCACGACTCCCTTAACCGTTGCCTTGCTTAGGGACAGAAATTCTTCCCCATATTGTGGTCATAAGTTGAGGTCCACCTTCACTTGGTTTAAGTCTCACTAGGCAAATGTCTCATTTAGCAACAGAAATTTTGGGCTCAGTTGTGGCCATAAGGTGGAGGTCTACCTTTTCCAAACGGCCATCTTGCTGACCATAACAATAACAGAGTTGGAAGGGGCCTTGGAGGTCATCTAGTCCAATCCCCTGCTCAGGCAGGAAGCCCTACACCATTCCAGACAGGTGGTTGTCCCGTCTCTTCTTAAAAACTTCCAGTGTGTCCAGCTTCCTCAGAAGCATAACCAAATATTTTGGCACCCTGGTACACAAACACACACACACAAAGAAAGCTTTGCTCTATTCCGCTTGCTGGTTTGTTTGGTGTCATCCGTGCAAGTCAAAAGGCTGGCTGGATCCAAGGGAGCAAAAACCTTTTTTTTTTTTTTAACCTTGGCATTTCTTTCTTGGTGTGTATCTCCCTTCTGCCTTTGTCAGACTAAGCCCCCTTTGGCTTGCGAGTGCGAATCACGCCACAATGCACTAACCTGCACATTTTCCTGGAGCCTCTTTTCTTTGCTATGGATATGTGACCTTTCCCAGTCTCCGGATCAGAACATCTTGTTCCTTATGCATCGGCAGAGAAAATTTAGCAGTTTTAACTTGCCTGGTGCCTGCCGTATAAAACGGTTAATACCAAGGTGTCTTTTGACAGCTGGCCTGCTGCCCCTGCCTCAATTAATAGTAATAATAATAATAATAATTAATAATAATAATAAATAATAAAGTTGAAAGGGAACTTGGAGATCATCTAGTCCAACCCCCTGCTCAGGCAGGAAACACTATACCATTTCGGACAAATGGCTGTCCAGTCTCTTCTTAAAAACTTCCAATGTTGGAGCATTCACCACTTCTGGTGGCAAGTAGTTCCACTGGTTAATTGTTCTCACTGTCAGGAAGTTTCTCCTTAGTTCTAGGTTGCTTCTCTCCTTGATGAGTTTCCATCCGTTGCTTCTTGTCCTGCGTTCAGGCACTTTGGAGAATAGCTTGACTCCCTCTTCTTTGGGGCAGCCCCTGAGATACTGGAACACTGCTATCATGTCCCCCCTCGTCCTTCTCTTCATTAAACTGTACATTCCCAGTTCCAGCAACCGTTCCTTATATGCTTTAGCCTCCAGTCCCCCAATCATCTTTGTTGCTCTTCTCTGCACTCTTTCTAGAGTCTCAGCATCTTTTTGACATCGTGGTGACCAAAACCGGACGCCGTATTCTAAGTGTGGCCTTACTAAGGCATTATAAAATGGGCACTAACACTTCAGGTCATCTTGACCACAATCGATGTGAGATATGCTAATGACGCCATTTGCTGGCCCTCCCTACACTGGCCTTGGTTTTACAAAGGTTGGAGAGAAACCACGATGAGCATCCTGGCTTCTCTCCAGCACTTACAAACCAACCCCTATATCGTGCTCTCCACGCTCTGTTACCCGCCCCCCCCCCGCAGGACAAAGAACGGACAAACCATTTTGCCCAGCAGCTGAGCTGGTTTTCCATCCTGGGTTTACAGCCCCAACCCTGGTTTGCCGTAGTCTTTTGGCAAGTCTGAAGCAGGGCTGGAGAAGATCCAGGACCGTCTGACCGTTCGTGGTTGGGGTTTCCTCTCCACCCCTTCCATCTCCTTCGTTCTGTCTTGATTCTCACAAGCCCAAGATGAAACGATGAGAACCTTGGCCCTTCCCAGCTGCCCGGAGAAGATGGATTCCCCCCCCCCCAGCAGCTGTTGCCTAGCAACCTCAAACATACACACGGCCGGATTCTGCACAAGGCGCTGGAGGTCCCTGCAAAAGGTTGTGGGCAGCTAAAATTAGACAGCCCCGACTTAAATTCCCAGGCATTTTCAGATCAGACCTGTCCCAAAAGGTAAGCACAGTCAGCCAGATGTTCAGACTGGATTTGGCATTTTTGTCTACCTATCGAGTCCTTACCCAGGACCTGGGATAGGCAGATGTGGATGTTTGACGGTATTACAGATATCGTCGCAGGATGGAAGCAGTTCCTAGTCAGGCCGCCTTTTGCAATTGACTAATGGCAAATTTGTCAATGCCGATGATGCTTGTCAATGCCAAGTGGTGCTCCAGTTGTTTTGGGATTGCACCCCAGGTGCCTATGACTTGGCACTACCCTTGCTTGCCTTTGCCACAGTCTTTCTATTTCTATTTGTAGGTCTTTGTATTTTGTTATGTTCTCCAGTTCTTTATTATTGTTGTTGCTGTTGTTATTATTATTATTTATTATATCAAAAATTCCATTTCTATATTGCACAATGTGTTGCCTAGGTATAAAAATATGAGAATATAATAATCATCACATTCCTAGTAATCTTATCAAAATACAATCATATACTAACTAGAAAATAGCAATCATATTGTTAAAAATAGTACTTTCCACATTGACATGAATGTATAACCATCAAAAAATGTACTAATCCACTATAGATCTTCCTCATATAATCCACATTTTCTCATATTTCCAACTTTCTGACCTCTCTTTCTGTCAGCTAACCATTGGTAAAACAAACCCCAATATACACGGGATTTTTTAGTACGGCGTCCAACTTAAAGGGTGCTGAGATTTAATAATAATAATAATGATAAAGTTGGAAGGGACCTTGGAGTTCATCTAGTCCAACCCCCTGCTCAGGCAGGGCCTAGACCATTTCATTTTGCTGAGAAATCAGAGGGAGGATTCAGATGAGTTTTGCCTCTCAAAAGTGGTCTTTGAACCTCAAGTAGCATCTGTGAAAGAGTTACCCTATTTTATAAGTCTTTGGTAAGGCCACACTTGGAATACGGCATCCAGTTTTGGTCACCACGATGTAAAAAAGATGCTGAGACTCTAGAACAGTGGTTCTCAACCTGTGGGTCGGGACCCCATTTGGGGTCGAACGACCATTTCACGGGGGTCGCCAAACAAGGCTGTCCGCCATTTCCCCCCCTTTTCTTTGGCCACGCCCCTGGCACCCAGTGATGTATAAGTGGTTGGGGGTCACCACAACATGGGGAACTGTATTATGGGGTCGCGGCATTAGAAAGGTTGAGAACCACTGCTCTAGAAAGAGTGCAGAGAAGAGCAACAAAGATGATTAGGGGACTGGAGACTAAAACATATAAGGAACGGTTGCTGGAATTGGGTATGTCTAGTTTAACGAAGAGAAGGACGAGGGGGGACATGATAGCAGTGTTCCAATATCTCAGGAGCTGCCCCAAAGAAGAGGGAGTCAAACTACTCTTTCCTTCAGAAGTTGTGGGTGCTCCAACACTGGAGGTTTTGAAGAAAAGACTGGGCAGCCATTTGTCTGAAATGGTACGGGGTCTCCTGCTTGAGCAGGGGGTTGGACTAGATGACCTCCAAGGTCCCTTCCAACTGTTATACTCGATTCTGAGATCCATACTCAAAATAAGGAGGAATTTCCTGACAGAGCAATTAATCAGAGGAACGGATTCCCTCCAGTAGTTGTGGATGCTCCATCACTGGAGGTTTTCAAGAAGAAATTGGACGACCATTTTTCTGGAATGTTCTAAGGTCTCCTGCTTGAGCAGGGGGTTGGACTAGAAGACCTCCGAGGTCCCTACCAACTCTGTTATTCTGCTATGTTGAAGTAGTCCAGTTCGGTTTCTGAATGTTTGAGAGTTCTGGATTTCAAGCGAGAAAGTCGCGAAATGGGGCAGAACTTACTTCACAACTGTCTCGCTTAGCAACCTGTCAACGCTGCTAACATCGGATGTTCTTGCTTTGACAACATAGGGAGATGCAGCCTTTTTCTCTCCTACGCTTCACTCTTAGAATTAGATGATACTGGGGGGGGGGAGGAGGAATATAATGGGAGTTAGTTAGACATAACA
Source organism: Crotalus adamanteus (assembly GCA_039797435.1). Taxonomy (NCBI): domain Eukaryota; kingdom Metazoa; phylum Chordata; class Lepidosauria; order Squamata; family Viperidae; genus Crotalus; species Crotalus adamanteus. The sequence continues at coordinate 356,715,686 of CM077918.1, read as the reverse complement.
ATTCAGGGGCTTTTGAAATAAGAGATGATAAAGAAATGGTGGGCTGGAAAATGGGAAGGAAAGCCTGCATTTCAAGCTAGTGGGAGAATGTGATTTATGACTGTTACTCCGAGGAGGGAATGGTGCTTTGATACTGTGTGTTTAGGGGAGGGGAATTCAGATTTCGGCTTCGACCATGTATGTGCCGAAGCTATGCTACCCGAATAAAGATTCTTTAAGGTAAACAATTCCTTTAAGTACTTTGAAGAGTTTCATTTGTCGGAACCATGACATTGCAGTCATACACCTGTCAGTAAACCATGAAACGGATGGTTTTAAGGCTCTTGGGGTTAGGGAGGACCCGCCCTGTCCTTCACGCCTGTCAGAATCAGATCACACTTCCGTCTCCCCTTCCCTTGCAGGGACCCAAACATGGCCTCAGGCCCAAACCAGGCCAACGGTGCCGAAATCAACAACGGCTACAATGTACCCGTGGAAGCCGAGAAGCAAAGTTCGGAGGTGACCCTTCGCCGTCCACCTCCCTCTGTGGATGCTCAATGGAAGGCCGTCTTCCACGAGCACGTCCAGCCGCGGGCCTTGGCTCTGCAGGGCCTCAAGACGGAGAAACTGCAGAAGCAGACGCTGCAGCAGAAGAAGGAGGAGAAGAAAGACCCGCCCGACAGTTTGTCCCAGGATTGGTTCAACACGGAGTCCATGACTCTGGAGACCCGGGCCTATCTCCTTGATAAGCTCCTGCCCACCTTGGTGCCCGCCGTGGAGAAGCTGCTACAGGTGGCCGAACGGAAGCAGGTGCTGGACCTCAAGGAGTCCGAAGCCAGCCCCTTTGACCCGATGATGTTCCTGGGCGAGTACCTCATGAGGCATAACCCGGCCTACGACGTAACCGCCAAGCCGAACCCCTACGTGCGCGGGCTGAAGGCCATCACGGATCAGCTGAAAACGCGAGTGTCCGACACAACGATGCATAAGTGAGTAGGTCCCACGGACGCGAGCCGGTTCGAACAAAAAGCTGGAGTGGCTACTAGGACAGAATAAGTGTAGCTTAATCTTGAAATGAGGGGTCTTTGGTCGGTCTCTGAGCTGGGTTGTTTTCTTGCAGACGTTTCATGACGCCACTAGGGAACGTCATCAATGCGAGGAGGAGGAGGAGGAGGAGAATTGTGGGGTCCCTGGTGCTCTCTGAGCTGGGTGGTTTTCTTGCAGACGTTTCATGACCCCACTAGGGAATGTCATCAACGCTAGAAGGGAGGAGGAGGAGAAGGAGAATTTTGGGGTCCCTGGTGCTCTCTGAGCTGGGTGGTTTTCTTGCAGACATTTCATGACAATACTAGGTAATGTCATCAGCGCTAGAAGGGAACAGGAGGAGGAAGAGGAGGAGGAGGAGGAGGAGAATTGTGGGGTCCTTGGTGCTCTCTGAGCTGGGTGGTTTTCTTGCAGACGTTTCATGACCCAACTAGGTAACTTCATCAGTGCTAGAAGGCAGTGGAGTTTGCCCCTGTTTATATACAGAGGCTTGACCTGTCAGTGTCGGTGGGATGATTGGCAGTAAACAACCACCTGTTTGCCATCAAGATATGAAAAAGCATGTTGAGACTCTAGAAAGAACACAGAGAAGAGCAACAAAGAGGATCAGGGGACTGGAGGCTAAAACATACAAGGAATGGTTGCTGGAATTGGGTATGTCCAGTTTAACGAAGAGAAGGACGAGGGGGAACAGGATAGCAGTGTTCCAGTATCTCGGGCTGCCCCAAAGAAGAGGGAGTCAAGCTATTCTCCAAAGCGCCTGAAGGCAGGACGAAAAGCAACGGATGGAAACTCACCAAGGAGAGTAGCAACCTAGAACTAAAGAGAAACTTCCTGACAGTGAGAACAATTAACCAGTGGAACCACCTGCCTCCAGAAGCGGTGAATGCTCCAACACTGGAAGTTTTTAAGAAGAGACTGGACAGCCATTTGTCCGAAATGGTATAGGGTTTCCTGCCTGAACAGGGGGTTGGACCAGATGACCTCCAAGGTCCCTTCCCACCCTGTTATTCTATTACTTGAGTTCTCCTGACTTTAAGAACCCTGACCTAACCACTTTACCCTTGTGTCCCCCAGACTTGCTGAGATGAAGAACTTGGTGGAAGAGAAACGACATCGTCGGGAGGATGTGGAAAACATCAAAGCTCAAGTCAACCAACTGCGCGAGCAGGCCTTAGCCCTGCAGTTCCACGAATGGACCCTGGATGCCTCCGGACAGATACCGCTCGCACTGGTAACTGGGGCCAATGAACCGGGGCGACTACCCCTGGCCAGCAAAGACCCTCCCCATCTATCTTCTCCTGAGGAGTAGCAGAAGGCTGGCCCTCTCTTTCCTCCTTCCTTCACTAGGCAGATCTTTCCTGAAGGCCTCTCGAGAGGTTTAGGAGAGGAAGTGTGATTTGGAACCAAGCATGATGATGCTTTGGTTTCCTCCAGGAAAGACCCGGAAAACCCATCAGCTCATTCCACAAACCAGCATCGGAAGCTTAAGCGGAAAGCTTAAGCGGACGCTGCTTCCTCTGGCTCTGATTGCTAGACTCAGGGCTCTCCGACCTCGGCAACTTTACGACTTGTGGACTTCGACTTCCCCTAGTCATGAAGGGGCCAAAGTTTCCACATGCTGGCTCAGGAATTCTGGGAGTTGAAGTCCACAAGTCATGAAGGGGCCATAGTTCCCCCCATGCTGGCTGAGGAATTCTGGGAGTCGAAGTCCACAAGTCGTAAAGTGGCCGAGATCGGAGATCTCTGTACAGTAGTGGCCAAAATTGTGGAAACCTTTTGGGAAAAGTGTCTTTTTGAGGTTTGATGGCTAATAACACCACTTTTTTTTGGGGGGGGGCAGTAGTACCATAAAATTATACATCAATGGAAAGATAATTTAATCAAGAATGTAATGCAACATGGTGTGTTCTATTATCTGTACTGCATTCTATGAAAAGTTGTAGCCAAATAAGCAGAAAAAGGAAGCACAACTTGCTCAGGTTGATCTCAGGTAGCTTTCCTTCATCTGATTGTAGCCAATGAGCATGAGTGTTTAGAGCAGTGGTTCTCAACCTTTTTAATGCCGTGATCCCCAACCGGTTGTAAGTCGAGGACTACTCAACCGGTCGTAAGTCGAGGACTACTCAACGGGTGCAGCACCGTTTGCAGAATGGGACTTTTGGTGGGCTCAGCAGGGCAGAGACAGCCTGGACAATTCCTATTGGCTTTTGAAAGCCAATAGATTTGGACTCTATTCAAGAGAGTCTATTCTATTAGCTTTCAAAACCCAACAGAATAAAAGGGAGTAGCACAGCTAAGGAAAAGGGGGGGGGGGAAATGGTGGACTGCGTTGTTTGGCGACCCCCGTGAAATGGTTGTTCGACCCCAAATGGGGTCCCGACCCACAGGTTGAGAACCGCTGGTTTAGAGAGCCAATCAGGTGTCGTCTTGTTTTGGCCATGAGCCAATCATATCACAGTAGGATCCAGTTACTGATGTCCTGTATTGAAGCTGAGAGGAGGACATTTGTCGGTGTGTTATGTGATGGCTGTCAAGTTGGTTGGGTTTTTTTGCGCTCTTTCATTTAGTGAGCTTGTAAAACGTAATGAAATTAAAGTCATGGTGCAAAGAGTTGACTGACGATGTAAAATAGTATTATTAAGTGAACAAGTCTACGTAAAGAAATTAGAAAAAAAATGGGTGGAAACTTAACCAAAGGGGGCATTTTTACTGTACACTTTTCCCAAAAGTTTTCCACATTTTTGGCCACTACTGTAACTAGAGGAAGTATCTCTGTGCGGAGACTCAGCTGGATGGTCCAACCTCTGCTTTGTAGGCCCCACTTCCCGGGTTCAGCACCCAGCAACTTGAGCTGCAAATGTCACGGTTCCGACAGATGAAACTCTTCAAAAGAACTTCGAAGCGTTGTTTACCGTAAAGAATCTTTATTTTGAGTAGTATAATTTGGGCACTGCGTAATTGAAGCCAAAAACTGAATTCCCCTCCCCTGGGCACCTAGTATCCAAGCACAATACCCTCCTCCAATGAACAGTCATAAATCACATTCCCCAATTAGCTTGAAGGGGGGGCTTCCTCTCCAGCTCTCCAGCCCGCCAATTCAGCCATTTGTCTGAAATGGTATAGGGTTACCTGCCTGAGCAGGGGGTTGGACTAGATGATCTCCAAGATCCTGTCCAACTCTGTGTCATGGTTCTGACAGATGAAACTCTTCAAAAGAACTTTGAGGCGTTGTTTACCTAAAGGGTCTTTTATTTGAGTAGCATAATATCGGCACTGCATAATCGAAGCCAAAAACTAAATTCCCCTCCCCTGAACACATAGTATCCAATTCCCTCCTCCAATGAACAATCATAAATCACAATCCCCAATTAGCTCGAAGCATGGGCTTCCTCTCCAGCTCTCCAGCCCTGGGCCAATTCTTATCATCTCTTATTTCAATAACCTTGATTCTCACACTAGGTTTAGTGTTGTTATGTCTAACTGGACTCTCGATCACATTCCCCCCCCCCCAGCATCATCTAACTCTAAAAGCAAAAGGGAAAAAGATGGCT